>ONZH01010830.1:0-33687 GCA_900303285.1 Rhinella marina | reverse complement strand
TCGCCCCACTTAGATCACTTGGCAAAAGCAAAACCCAATACATAGGTTCGCTTCCAAAGGCTCTCCCCTTCTTCAAGTAAGGGATGATCTCAAATTAAAACCTTCCCAATCAGAATCATACAATAAGCCATTATGCTCCCTTCTTTTAACCCTTTCACTCCCGGAGGTTTTTTCGGTCATGCATTTTCGTTTTGCACTCCCTGCCTTCAAACAGCCATAACTCTTTTATTTTTCTGTTCACATAGCTGTATGAGGGCTTGTTTTTTGCGGGACAAGTTGTACTTTCCAACGCCGCCGGCTGAAATTGCAAAGAAAACACTATTCCGCTACAGTTCTACGGGTTTCTTATTTATAGCGTTTGATGTGCATTAAAACTGATCCATTACTTTCATTCTACTGGTCAGTACGAATCCGGCAATACCTAATATGTATAGTTTTTCCTGCGTTTTCATAGTGATAAAATAATTAGAAAGTTGCCCTTTTTTTTTTTTTTTTTTTTTTTCCTTGTCAAATCTTGACCCCTATAACTTTTTGGTATTTATGTGTACAGAGCTGTATGGGGGCTCATTTTTTGCGGGACGATCTGAAGTTTTTATTGATACCATTCTGGGGTGAGTATGACTTTTTGATCACTTTTTATTTAATTTTTTTTAGAAAAAAAAAGAGACAAAAAACGGCAAATCGCCATTTGGACGCTTTTTTCCGCCACACAATTCACCGTATTGGAATTTTTTTTTATATTTTAAAAGTACGGGCGTTTTCGGTCACGTTGATACCCATGATGTCTATATTTATTGTTATTTAGGTATTTATTTTTTAATTATACGGAAAGGGGGGTGATTTGAACTTTTATATCTTTTTTATTTTTTATATATTTTTTAACATTTTTTTTATTTTTATTTTTTTACTATTTGAAAGCTCAAATATGGCCTTATATATTGTGGCTTTTTTTTTTTCTTTATGAGCAATCAGGGATTTTCTAGACTCAGAAATCCAAGAATTGCTCATTTCTTATCCTGGCCTGCCATCTAGTGGCCAGAATAAGAATTGCACTTTGAAAACTGTAATCCTCACCAGCGAGGATTACAGTTTTTATATGGTGTACAGACACCCCGATTGGCCACACGGGGTGTCTGTACACCACCCGGAAGCGAATGCTTCCGGGTTCAGACGCAACTAGATGCCGTGATCACGTGTGATCACGGCATCTAAACGCCCAGGAAGACGCCGCCGATGGCGGTAAGTAGCGGCAAGTCTCTGCTGTTAGAAACAGCAGAGACTTGCCGGCCATGACGCCCGCCACACTTGCGAGCGGGTGCCGTGTGCCCGCATAGCCCCAGCGCCATACATGTACGGCGCTGGGCGCGAAGGGGTTAAATGGCGCAATTCCAACATTAGAGGAAGCCAGGTCCATACTCGCACATGGCGGACAACATAGGACGCTCCCTGCAGCTGTCCCTCTGTAGCACCGTGTACATCACGGTCGACACCTGGAGCAATGCGTATGTCCAGGGGCAATACATGTCCTTTACGGCCCACTGGCTGAATGTTTTTACTGGCAGCAACACCCAAGCAACAGGGCAATTGCTTTTGTCACCTCCATGTAGTTTCCAGCCAGGATTGCAGACCACCACACACTTATTCGCTCCCTCCTCCACCTCCTTGGGCAGTCCGCCTGCAGGAGCATCAGGGCAGAGAGTTGACCCCCCCTCCTTCCTATCACAAGTGCCAGGTTAAACGCTGCCACCCTCTGTTAGACTTGATCTGTCGGGGCAACACCAGCCACACAGGCCAGCGCTTGCTGCATCACATCAAACAGCAAATAGCAAGCTGGCTGTCTTCCTGCCAGCTGGAAGTGGGCAAGGTAGTGAGTGACAACAAGACAAATATAGTGGCAGCGCTGAACCTGGGGCAATTCACACATACTCTCTGTATGGCACATGTACGTACTAAATCTAGTGGTTCAGAGATTTCTCAAATCATTCACTGGCCTGCGCACAGTGCTGACAAAGTCAAAGAAGCTGTGCACTCATTTGAGTCACTCTTATGTGTCCCGCAACGCTCTGCTGGACTTGCAGCGGCAAAATGGTCTTCCGCCACACCGGTTGATAGGTGACGTGCCAACTCGGTGGAATTCCATGCTTCACATGTTGCAGTGGCTCCTTGAGCAGCGGAGAGCAGTTGATGACTTTGTCCAGCAGCAGCCAGATTCATCGAACATAGGGAGCACGTGTAGCTTAGATTTCTGTCGGTGGAGGCTGGTCCGAGATGACTGCACTGTGCTAAAGCCCTTTGAAGAAGCCACTATATTGGTCAGCCGGGACAGCTGTGGTCTGAATGACATTGTTTCACTAATATTTGTCCTTGAAAAGACACAGACGCTAATGCAGCAGGGGGGCAATGGGGGAGGGAAATCCTGCACATCTCTCTGCACACCATGCTGTCACTTTTGGGAGCCCCAACGACAAAGTTCCATAGAGGTGGTAGGAGGATGAGGATGAGGAGCTTCAACTGGGGGAAGGGGAAGAGGAGGAGTTTAATGATGCCCAGGAGAAGGAGGAGACACAGTTGGAGGAGCTAGAGGATGATGACACCTTCAGGGACACTTATTTGTCTCAGAGGGAAGCTGAGACGGAAAGAACTGGCTTCTCGGGCACGCTGGCCAGGATGGCGAGCAGAATGCTCACATGCTTACGGACTGACAGGTGTATCCTAAAAATAAGGCAGACTGACAAATATTGGCTTGCAATGCTTCTGGACCCACGGTATCACTCCAACATGGGGGATTGTTTTCCTCTCCAGGAAAGGGAGGAGAAATTAGCTTCATACCGGGAGAAGCTATGTACTAACCTGGCCACAGCTTTCAGCCAGCCCCAGCCTGCTGCCAGCGTCTCTAAAAGGGTGGCCCGGCAGAGTCACCCACCTCCTGCCACAACCAGCAGCAACCAGTTAAGCCTCATGAGTATGATGGAAACATTTTTTTCAGCCTCCCAACAACCACAGCCAAGTGAGCAGGCCCAGTTCACCCGCCTCAACGACCAGGTTCAGGCTTACCTGCAGTCTGGCTCGCAAAGCCTCTTCTCAGACCCCCTGGACTTCTGGGCAGCCACAATACAACAGTGGCCGGAACTTGCCCACTATGGACTAGGGCTTCTTTCCTGCCTAGCCTCAAGTGTCATGTCGGAGAGGGCTTTTAGCGCCGCTGGGGGAGTGGTGACACCCAAACGGACCAAACTGTCACCTGGCAGTGTCCATAAAAAAACCTTTATAAAAATGAATCAAGGGTGAATTACCTCCAATTCTCACACTCCTCTTGCTGAGGCAGATGATTAGATCAGTCCTGGCAGGCCAAAATAGTCAGAGTGTCTTGCCAATGTTGCTGTCAGCTGGCCCATAAAGTTGCACACCAAATGTCTTGTGTCATGGGATGAGGGAACCCAAACTCCCCATACCAAAAACCCCACAATGTTATTAAAATCCAAAAACTGTTGTCTACCTCCGCCTCCATTTTCAACATTAGCACTTAGCAGGCTAGCAGCTGTTGTTAGACTCCACCGTTCTTAGTTCTATTTACTATTCGTAAATTTGTTTTGGAGCCTTTCCTCACCCCCCCCAAAAAAAAATAAATAAAAAAAGATATATATATATGTAACTATTTTATTTTTTACTAATATATATATATATATATATATATATATATATATATATATATATATATTATATATATATATAGTATTAAAAAATAAAATAGTTACATTGTTGTCTACCTCAGCCTCCAATTACAAGTTACAGTAGCGGAGATTGTTACACCCCACCGCAGTTTGCTGTATTTACTATTCACTGTCTGCTGATGTACCCCGTCCCCTACTACTACTGGCCGTGCCACTCATGAAAAGCCCATAAATAATTTTCACTGCCTATCTTTACAGGGTAGAGTGTTTAAAGGCTTGTTGTCCAAACAAGCCAAGTCATTTATCTGACTGTAATCTGGGAACTGGAGTGTGCGTAATTCATTAATGCTTTGGCCTGAAGACACCATGTTTTCATTAATCCGGGAAAATAGCCTTTAGACAATTATTGGAGGCTCTGGCCTAAACAGACACCCCTGTCTTCTTCACAGTAATGCGGGCTCTGGCCTACGCACAATTTTTGGAGGCTCCGGCCTAAACAGACACCCCTGTCTTCTTCACAGTAATGTGGGCTCCGGCCTGTGGACAATTTTTGGAGGCTCTGGCCTAAACAGACACCCCTGTCTTCTTCATACTAATGAGGGCTCTGGCCTATGCACAATTTTTGGAGGCTCTGGCCTAAACAGACACCCCTGTCTTCTTCACACTATGTCAGGAAGGTGTTAAAGGTTTAAAAAAAATTAAAACACAGGTTTTAGCAGAATAATTTTAGTAAAATAAATAATAACTTTCAACAAAAAATAAATAAGGAAAAAAAAAAGAAAAAAAAAGGTTACACTAGCCGTTGACGATGTCTGGCCATCGTCGTCTGCAGCTCCCGGGAGGCAGCAAGGTGTCAAAGTGGCATAAGTCTGCCTCCACCTCAAAGTCAGTTGGGATATCTGTAGGGGTGGAAACAGTAATATAATTAGTATGATCGACTTAAAGGGGTTGCCCCACAAAAAATATTCTAAACCTTCAAGCTAGCACCTGGATCAGAATACTTAAGCAATTGCATGTCATTAAATATTTGGTATATCTACTGGAACTGAGTTCAGTGACATGTATCTTTATTGAGCCATTTTTTTTTCTTTGAACTGCTCACTGAGAAGGCCACACATGGTCAGTTTGGGGTTTGTACTTGTTGGACAGCCATACTGCGTGGTCTTCCCATGGTCCAGGGGAAAACTCCTCCCTTATAGTTGGAGCTACAAAAGATAAAACATAAATTTAGCTTATATTTTTAAGACAGAAGGTCCACCCATTACACTTTTTATTTTCCCTACCTTCTACCTCTGGAAGTTGGGCTGGTGGTGTTGGAGGGACAGGTGGGGTCCTCTCTCGCTGTTGTGGTAGAGGAGGGTGAGAGGGGTTCCTCTGTGGTGCAGCATCTGTCAAAAATCATTAAATAATTGCATTACATTCAACTCTAACGACCAGTTGTAGCACTTATGATGTTGATACATCTGAATAGTTTGGGGCTGGATCCCATTTCTAACCACTAGTGCTCTACTGCATCACTGCAGCTGCACTCCCACGTAGCCTGGATTAAAAACAAATTATATATGTTTACACTTTCTAAAAGCTGAAGGTACTGTAGGGGCTGTCCGGGCATGACGCTGACGGTGACTTCGTTGACTTTGCTCTGCAACATGAATCCGTACACAATTGTTATGATGACCATTTTTAATACTAACACTGTATACTACTACTACGAATATATTATGGGTGAGAGGAGAGCCATATCCATTTTTTTCTTCTAAATGGGTATTTATCGTGATTTATATCATTATTGCAATAAATTTCTTAATATCATTAACGTGGGAATATTTTTGATATCACCCACTCACATTAGCTGCAGCATGAGAACGTCTTTGAGTCTGTATGTAGGAGAAGGAAGTGCTAACTATGAAGGGGCATAAATCTAAGGGTACTTTCTTTCACACTAGTGCATTTGCCCGACAAAAACGGGAGAACGGACATCTCCATTAACAATAATGGGGGACAGCACTGATCTGGCCGCCACCAGGCAAGAATGCCGGAAATTGGCCGGACAAATACTGTGGAACAGCCTGCCGGATTACCACCACATATGTGAAAGTAACCTAAGGCAAATTATTGTGAAGGGGCACGTACCTGAGAATATTTTGTTACTCACCCTGCCGTATCTCTGTGTGGATCTCATTAAACCGCTCTGGGCACTTGAACTTTAAATCGGACCATTTACACTGTATCTGGCCTGGGGTCCGCCCTGTGTCAAAGCGATGGTGAAAGCCTCGGATCACCTGCTGCACTATCTCCTTCTTCTGCTGGTTCTGGTGTCGGTGTGTGCCATAGTAATCCTGCCGGTCCATCAGCCAGATCATGTATTTAAGCTCTGCAGAGCTAAATGCTGAAGATCGCCTGGATGCCATTTTGAAAACTTTGCTCTGCCTCTGAGGACTGCATGCTGCAGCCTAGCATCATGCGTGCCTGCATATTATGCAATCGCTAGACAATAGTACACTAAGGATTCATTCGCACTTCGTACGCTCATGCGTACATATTCAGTTAAGTAGCGTACCTTTAACTACGCTATTTTCGTTATTAGTGCACAAATATTTGCAGAACAGGACCAGAATAACAAATGATTTTTATGTAGCTTCGACCGAATAGATTCGTGTTAAGAACAAATGTTTTTATAAATTTGACAAACTTTCAGGGAAGGGAATCTTTGAAGATTCGGCCATCTCTAATAAGCAGTTAAATCTGAATGTTGCAGTTGTGCCTGTTGTGGAAAATATAAGCCTGTTTTTGGTGTGTGCCCAAATAAAATCTCATATGGACTCAATCCCTCCTTTCCTCGAAGAGTTGTTTGCATATAAGGCTAAAAGGAGGCAATCTACCCATGATTTTCCTGTTTCTCTCATGGCTTTCTGAATTTTTAGTTTGATTGTCCCATTCAGCCTTTCCACCTTCCCACTGCTTTGAGGCCTGTAGGGAGTGTGGAAAGACTGATCTATCCCAAGAGCTCTTAAAATTTTTTGTAGTCCCTCACCGGTGAAGTGGATACCTCTTTCGCTTTCAATGGTCTCAGGCACACCGTATCTACAGACAACTTCATAAAGAATTTTCCTTGCAGTGTTTTTGGCAGTTGCCTTTACAACTGAACTGGCCAAGTTCCTGGCCACCCTGAAAAGAGATCCACACAGACTATAACATCCGTATATGTACCAACCCTAACCATATGCCTTTTTGCAACTCGCACAGTCTTGCCAGGATTATGGCAGGTGCATATCATGGAGCCTTGCACAAATCTGGCAGCAGCACTGCTGAATACTGGGGCCACCCACCACTTGGATACTACTTCACACATTCCTTCTCATGACACATGTATCCCTCCGTGCACCAAGTCAACCATCATGGGAAACAAAGTTCCAGGCAGGCACCACTTTTCCCCTGTTTTCCAAACACCATCCTCCTTAGCTACACCCAAGGCTCCCCACTGCTTCTTTTAAGCTTGTGCTGATCCTGCAATTTTTGCAACAGGGCTAACTCTATAGATCCTCCCCCTCCCAACAGTCATAATAGAAACCTTCTCTGGTGGGAGGGGGAGCAGGGCAGCAGCCTTCACAGCCTCATCAGCCATTCTGTTCCCTTGGCCTCAGGAGTGTTCTCTCTTGTGTGTGACTGCACCTTGATATTACCTACCTTTGAGGGAAGTGTTAAGGCCTCAAAACATTTTTTTCACACTTTCAGCATGGACCTAACAAAATCTCTGCTTTTCCAGATAGGGCCAAAATCATGGGTAATACCAAAGGCATACCTAGAGTCTGTGTAAATATTTGCAGTTTTACCTTTTGCCAGCTTTCACTCCTCAGTGAGTGCTTTCAGTTCCGCCTCTTGTGCTGACATAGAGGATGGGAGTGGCTGTTTCTTTATTAACTCTGTCAGGGTGGTAACGACGTATCCGGTCTTGTAGACCCCCTCATTGTAGTACCGGGAGCCATCTACAAAAAAACTCACAATCTGGGTTAGTCAAGGTGTCTTCTCTTACATTGTCTAGTGTCTGTGTCTCTATTTTATTCCATTTAGCACAATCATGCTGTTCCTCTGGACACTGTCGGATGAGATGTTCTGGGAATTTGTCCTCCCACCAATAGGGAAACTCACTGTCTGTCCCACTGTCACTGATCGCATATGGCACCATAAGTAAGGGGAAGGGGAACCCCTAATGATAGGGTCAAACCTACCAGAATAGTATGCTACTGGCTACTGTTTTCAACCATGTATCTGTGTAAGAACACCCTGAGCATGACCATCAGACTCATAACAGAACAAGAAAAATAGCCTTTTGTAATTTGGAAGTCCTAGAGCAGGGGCCAAAACTATAGCTTCTTTAAGCTGTTGAATTGAAGACTCATCCTTGGGGAAAAGCATAAAAGGTTGCCAGCTAAGCGCATACAAGGTTGCATCAGTGAGGATGTAGAGGGAATCCATTCTCTACAATATCCTACAAATCCCAGGAAAGTTCTAAGCTGTTTAGCAGTCTTAGGGAGAGGAGAGGATAAGATAGTATCCCTACGATCCTGAGACAAATGTTTCTTTTCTTGAGAGATACCGTGACCAAGAAATACAACTCTTGTTGAACATAACTGAAGCTTGTCCTTGGATGCTTTGCACCCATTTTCAGCTAAATAACACACGAGAGAGAGAATCTTCTTGACAGTCTTCAGCTGTGTCATAACAGAGCAGTAAGCCTTTGGCATACTGAAGTAGGACAGTGTCTTCATGGCGACAATCCCATCCTTGAATCCTTGAAGGACCTGATGTAATGCCTGATTGTACTGATTTGGTGAATCCCCCCCATTGCGGGAGACAAGTCCAGCAAAGCTGCTCATAATTATGGGTGAAGGCAAAAAGCAGCTGACTCTCCTCATCCTGAGGTACAGAAAAAATGAATGTGCTAAATCAATCACAGTAAACCAGACAGCAGTGTCAGGTATCTGTGAAAGCAAAGTATGAAGGTTTGGGATGACTGGATTGTCTGTGTGAGGAGTGGGTCAGGGGGACACAAATGACACAGACAAAGTGAGGCCCTGACACTCCTCCCAAACCACTGTCCCTGCCTTTTGGGGAACCCAGCTCCTTAACAGGCCGGCCCCAACCGAAGACTGCGATTACACTGAAGAAAGTGGAACACGAGACAAACAACCAAAACCAAACACAAGCAGGAACAACCCTAAACAGGTCAGGAACTGAAGGGGTAAAAAGTAACGGAACCAAGCAAGGAATAAACAGAGGATAACACAAAAGGTAGGTAACAGTAACAGAAACCAGGGAAAAAGGTACAGAGTCACTGGAATACCGGATAAACACAGAGTAGCTAGCTTAGGCTCAAGGCTCTATAGTAGGCATAGATGAATGGCGAGTGTGAAACTAAATACTGGCTAGAGTTCCAGCCCCAAGGCGTGATAGGAGCAGGGATCCCAGCCACACCCTAGAATGGACCAAAATTACTGGCATGGACGCCTGCCAGTAAAACTAGCAAAACTAGCCAAACCTTTAACCCTATAGGAACCTAAATGTTACAAGAGGATTTTCTGGCTTGCACTCGGGATGAGCGCCTCATAGCGTCAGGACACGGGAACACCCGCCCAACATCCGCTGGAGGGCCGCAGCGCCCCCAAATCTTGACAGTCTGCTTCTGTGATATCCTTTATGGCCCTAAGGTCATGAACCATCCTGCAAGTTACAAGTTGACCATTGACCGTCTTTTTGCGAACAGGGGTGCATTGTAAGGAGAAACACACTTACTCAATACTCCTGCCTTCAAATATTGTTCACTTTGCAAGTCTAAATCTTGCATTTCAGGTAAACTAAGTGGGTATTGCTTCAATTTTGGTTTAGTACTCCCTGGAAGTATTTTTACTTTGACTGGGGTTATTGGCATACGACCATCATCTGTCTTGTCTGCTGCCCAAAAGGATGAAGGCACCACTGCTCATAATTAATCACTGACAGATTTCAAATTATGGTGTAAATTACCATACAGAATTGCACACATTGCATTCAAGACATCAATATTTAGTGGACTAGTGACTGTCATCTGTCCATCTGAGCCATACTGGATAACAGCCTGTATGGCTGAGAGGACATCAGCTCCTAACAGATTTACAGGACAGGTTTCTGAAACCAAAAATTGTGTCACTATCTCCTGTGTGTCACAAAGTTTAACTGCTAATGGTACAGTTTCCTGTAAAGTAATTGTACCGAAGAGACCAGTACCAGGCATCTTATTAGAGGTCATAAAATCAGATGGAACTATCCCTGATGACAATATGGAACGGCTCAACCCAGTATCCACTATACAATCAATGTGCCTCCCCCAAGGCATGGTAACGTCAATAAGGGCAGATGGACCAGTCTTGTTAGGTACCTGCAGGACGGCTATAGGGATAGAGGAGAATAAGGGGCTGCCTGTTTCTTATTGAGAGGAAGGAGAAACTTCAGCCATCTGCATAACAGATTTTTGGGCACTTGATCCTACAAGCTGAGGACATTCTTTCTTGAAGTGTCCTTCCTCCCCACATTGCAAACAAGTATTTCATCTGAACGTAACCGGATTCCACTAACCCTTTGTCAGGGCTGGGATACACAGAACGGGTGCAATGACTGACGGTCCTGACCGTACCCCTGTCCGGACCCTTAGAACTCAGAGATGGTTTAGAAGGATGACTCTGGTGAAACAATCTCACTAACCTGGGTGCATGCACATCCCTAGCAGGGACCCAAGATCTATCTTCTGGACCGAATCCCTTCCAATGGATGAGGTACTGAAGGGAATTCCTCACCAACCTAGAGTCAAGAACCCTCTCCACCTCATACTCAAGATCTCCATCCACAACAGACAGAAAGGGAGGGTCAGGGAGGGGTACAACAGGGTCAACATAGCGCTTTAGCAGATTTTTATGAAAAGTATTGTGGACCCGCCATTCCGGGGGCAACGCAACCTTGAAAGATACAGGATTAAACACATGAGTTATGACAAAAGGACCGATGAACCTAGGAGCAAAATTCAGAGACGGAACTTTCAATTTGAGGTTTTTAATAGACAACAAGACTTTATCACCCACAACAAAAGTTTCAGAGACAGTATGTTTATTCCTGCAATGGTGGACCATTTGGCTTTGTGATTTTTTCAAGTTCTGCTGAACTCGTGACCACACTGTGCACAGTTGGTTAGTTATGGATTCTGCCCGAGGAGTATCAGAAACAGAACACGATGAGAAAGAAAACCTGGGGTGAAAACCATAATTACAGTAAAAGGGTGATGTGAGTGTGGATGAACTAGTGTGATTGTTGATAGCAAATTCGGCTAGCGGAAGATATGAGGCCCACTGATGCTGACAGTCAGAGATAAAAAGACGAAGGTACTGGATCAGCTCCTGATTCAACCTCTCCGTCTGCCCATTGGTTTCAGGGTGAAAGGCAGAAGAAAAGGACAATTTAACCTCTAATTTAGAACAGAAAGCTCGCCAAAACTTAGACACAAATTGTACCCCTCTGTCGGATACCACCTCATCAGGAATACCATGGAGACGAACCACATGCTTGATAAACAGATCAGCCAATTCTTCCGTTGATGGCAGCTTTTTCAACGGAATGAAATGACCCATTTTAGAGAACCGATCCACCACCACCCAAATGACAGTGCACTCCTGAGATGGTGGCAAATCGGTAACAAAGTCCATGGAAATGTTAGACCAGGGTTTGTCTGGCATTGGGAGCGGGAGAAGAGGTCCCTCAGGACGTCTCCTGGGGATCTTTCCCCGCGCACAGACTTGACAAGCCTGAACAAAAGCATAAACGTCAGTATGCATACGTGGCCACCTATAATTTCTTTTCAGTAAATCTAATGTTCCCCGAACACCTGGGTGACCTGCTAGCACTGAAAAATGTGTCTCCTCTAACACTCTCAAATGGAAAGACAAGGGAACAAACAATTTGCCTTCCGGAATGTCTTTAGGAGCAGAATTTTGTTCAGCAAGAATTTGAGAAGAGAGGTGAGAGGAGACAGCTGCCAGTACAATACCTGGAGATAAAATGTTACCAGACTCAGACTCCGAATCCTCAGGAATACCGAACTCCAGGATAAAGCATTAGCTTTAACATTTTTTGTACCCGGTCGGTAGGTAACAACAAAATTAAAATGTGAGAAAAACAAGGCCCATCTGGCCTGACGAGCATTGAGACGTTTTGCATTATCAAGATACACCAGGTTTTTATGGTCTGTGATCACTGTCACTGGGTGAAGAGCTCCCTCCAAGAAATGGCGCCACACTTCAAAAGCCCATTTGATGGCAAGGAGCTCGCGATTCCCAATATCATAATTTCTTTCACATGAAGAGAATTTTTTAGAGAAAAATGCACATGGCCTGAGGTTTGTGAGAGCAGAAGACCCTTGAGATAATACTGCCCCTACACTGACCTCAGAAGCATCTACCTCTACAATGAAGGGTTGAGAGAGATCAGGCTGAATCAACACAGGGGCTGTAGAAAAAGCTTTCTTGAGCTCCTGAAACGCAGAGTATGCTGCAGGAGACCAGTTGCTAGGATCAGCCCCCTTGCGGGTAAGATCCGTGAGTGGTTTGGCGATTACGGAAAAGTTTTTTATAAAGTTTCTGTAGTAATTGGCAAAACCTAGAAACCGTTGAAGGGATTTTAAGTCAGTGGGGCGGACCCACTCTGCTATCGCCTGAAACTTACACGGATCCATCTGTACATCGGAAGGAGTGACCACATAACCCAGAAATGAAACCTTTTGCACACAAAAAATACATTTTTCCAACTTAGCGAACAAAGAGTTTTTTCGCAACCGGGACAACACAAGGCGAAGATGTTCATGATGGGTGGTCAGATCTGGAGAAAATATCAGGATGTCATCCAGATAGACCACCATAAAGACCCCAATAAAATCATGAAAAATGGTATTCATAAAACCTTGGAAGACTGCCGGGGCATTACTCAGACCGAAAGGCATAACAAGATATTCGAAGTGCCCCAGTGGTGTGTTAAAAGCAGTCTTCCACTCATCTCCTTCCCAAATCCAAATCAGATTATACGCTCCCCTTAGATCTAATTTGGAGAACCAATTGGCCCCAGAAACCTGACTCAGAAGGTCCGGAATAAGAGGAAGAGGTCCAGAGTTCTTGACCGTGATTTTATTTAATTCGCGGTAATCAATACATGGCCTTAACCCACCATCTTTTTTCTCCCCAAAAAAGAACCCAGCCCCCATTGGGGACTCAGAAGGTCTAATATGCCCAATAGCCAAGCTTAAGCGACTCGCTTTCAGGTACAGACAGATTATAAAATACGACCCTTTGGCAGCTTGACTTTGGGCAAGAGATCTATTTTACAGTCAAAATCCCTATGAGGAGGAAGGACTTGAGACAGGGGTTTGGAGAAAACATCTGCGAAATCAGAGATAACCTCCGGGATCCCAGCATCACATGCAATCGTGGTACAGAGTGAGACCTGAGACATATGGGCCTTACACTGAGGACCCCAGCGAACAAGATCCAGTGTACCCCAGTCAATAACTGGATTATGTTCCTGGAGCCAAGGCATCCCCAGGATAACGTTCACCGACAAATTTTTCATAACCAGAAAAGAACAATATTCAATGTGTAGTGCACCCACCACCAATTTTATCTCAGGGGTGCGGAATTTGACCAAACCAGCACGCAATGGGGTCATATCCACACTTGATACTAGGATAGGAGGGGACAACGGAAGCATGGAAGACAAAACCTGGGACACAAAATCCAAGTCTATGAAATTAGCAGCTGCACCAGAGTCCAGAAAAGCCAGACCTGTACATGAGGCTGACTGGACCTCAATAGTGCAGGGCAAAAACATTTTAGAAATTTTAGGGACTACCTGAGTTCCTAGGCAGTCCTCCCGACAACTGCCTAGGAGCGGAAGTTTTCCTGCTGTGACTTCTTGGGACAGGCATTTAGCTGATGTTCGGGACTCCCACAGTAGAAACATAGTCGATTCTTCCGGCGATGTTCCCTCCTCTGCTCTGGGGTGATACTGCCGAGCTCTATTGGTTCAGGCCCAGGTAGAGATGAGACCGGACTGAGGATCGGCCGAGGAGCGGGAGACAAGCGAGGTGGTCATCTGGACCTTAGGCGTTGATCTGCCCGGATGGCGAAGGTCATAGCTTCGTCAAGAGTTTTAGGTTCTGCACGAGCTAATAACAAGTCTTTTACCTGGTCTGAGAGGCCGGTCATGAATAGGTCTTTCAAGGCCTGATCGTTCCACCCCGAGTCTGTCACGTACTGTCTGAACGTAGCACAATATTCTTCCGCCATTTGTCTACCCTGACGGAGGGATAACAAGTGGGAAACCGCTAACGCAGGTCGGTCAGGTTCATCATAAATCTGACCCAGTGCAGAAAAAAAACTGTCCAGAGAAGAGCGGTGAGAGAGGTGAATGAGGAGGTAAGGAAAGTGCCCAATTTTGTGGGTCACCCCGCAGGAGAGACATAACCAACCCCACCTTTTGCGCTTCTGTCCCGGAGGACCGAGGTCGTAAAGAAAAATAAAGTTTACACCCTTCCCGAAACGAAAAACATTTCTTACGATCGCCAGAAAAAAGGTGGGGAAGGGTAACCTTAGGTTCAGGTGCAGGTGACTGAACGGCCAGAGGTGGTACCGGGGCCGTAGCATGCATGTTTTCCTGGACCTGAAGGCGGATAGCCAGATCTTGAACCGACTTGGTCAAGGCCTGGACCTGTGCAACCACAGCTGACATAGGCTCCATTGGTGGAGTGAACGTAGCTGGACATATGTAGGTTGCAGGCCTCTTTTGGGCCAGTGTTTCTGTCAGGGCTGGGATACACAGATAAGGGGTAAGTGATCCCTAAGCTTAATCCCAACCACTTTCCCTGCCTATTGCCTACTCAGGCTAACCCCTGAGTCGACAACCTGAAGACTTGAAATACACTAGCAAAAGTGTAGGGGAAAGGGAAGACAAACAAGACAGACAAACAAGAACCAAATGGATAGTCAGATAGCCGCGTTAAAACCAGGAGAGTACGTCAGGAACAAAATCAGCAAGCAAAGAGTAATAAAAAAACACGCCAAGGGTCAAAGAACAACTAGAATCTAAACTGCAGAGCACAAATGACAAACCAGGTAGTAGCAAGGAGACTCCAAACACTGGCAGCAAGGCTCAGATTTGAGTTCCTTAAATACCTAGCAGACCCCACCCAACCAGCTGACTGGGAGGAGAATGCAAGGAACAAAACTTAACTCATAAGATACCAAATGAACAGAAAATAAACAGACTATATTGCTCGCGTTTTCCGGGGACCAGAAACAGGCCGCGAGCGAGTGTGCACACCAGCCACGTCCCTGGCACTTATGGTCGTCACGCGCGTCCCCTGCCTGGGACAAGCATCCACAGCCAGAGACCGTCGGCTGAAGGAGGAGCCTGACGAAATAGCGGAAGAAGCCTGGCCACGGGTAACCACATCGCCACCAGAGTCAGAGACAGGACCAGCAGAACAGGTGCAATGACTGCCGGTCCTGACACCCTTTTGTCTTTTCTATTTTTGCTCTCCCCTTTAATCCCTCACCAAAATGATCATATTTATCGGGGGTGGCTTTTTCTTATACCCTTGACTACTAAAATTGTTTGAGTAACATCAGTCTCTAAACATTCTGGTCTAATTTTCATCAATTCATCTTTAAATTAATTCCTTAACCCATAAATAAAACAGGTCCTAAATAATCATTTGTCTCTAGGGGAATCCAAATCATGACCCTGATCAGTAAAGGCCATCTGTAGTCGGGTAAAGACATTTTGGGCAGTTTCAACAGAGTCCAGACGGACATTCTGAACACTACAACTTCCTCCCTCAATCTTTTTATCTACCCATCTCTGAAGAACCCTAAGAAATTCTTGACCTGAGAATTCATCATCTATCACTGTCCCTTCCTGATCTTCCTTAAGTTCTTTAATTTGTCTAAGGAAAGGATTACATCTGGTTGTAGATATAAGACATGCCAGATCAGGCCAAGTAGCTTTATAAGTTGTACACAGGGTATGATATTTCTGGTAAAAGCCCATGGGATCCTTGCTAGGATCTGTGAGAAATCCCACAATAACAATTTGCTCAGAAGGAGACCATGGAATATACCAGGTTGTCTGGGCAGTACTACCCTGAGGACCCATTGTGGTTTGCACAACCACAGGATACCCAGTGACTGGAGTCACTGGTAAAGGGGAACTTGAGGCAGACACATTATTTCCTCCTGTTCCTCTTGACATAGTACGTATTTGTTGTACAATTATTCTAAACCCACACTGTACACAATGCTGGCACTCACTTAGATATTTAATCTGATAACAAACTCTGCATCTTTCCAGCCTTAAATGTGCCTTTGTATGAGATGTATCTGCATAAGGGGGTGGAAGAAGCACAGAGGAGCTAGTAGCTTCAGAGGGGTTAAAACTATCAAGGGTTAACATGCTACCCTCGCTCATTGGAATTTCAGGAGTTGATTCGCCATGTCTGGTGTCCATGCAATGCCCCCATCATACCAGAGGTGATGAGCTGGATTCTGGAGCTATCCGCCCCCTCCTGAACAAGTTATGAAGGACTGCTAATCATTGTTCATCCTCTAGTTAGGAATCCCCTGCTGACAAAAGGGGCCAGAGATTCTGCAGTCCCCTGTCCTGGAGTTTGATCTGCAAATGGGCCTATCCTCGTTAGCATCTCTGTGCTAACTACCTCTCGGGGAGGAGCAGTTTGGCTATTTCCCAGAAACGAGTCAGACAGCTCGACTTTTTCTATGCAGCCTTAAACCAATTCATAAATCTTTTACCCCCGACATGCCTCATTTCTAATATGACAGCAGTAATAAATATATGGAATGAGAATGTCTGGGTGTGGGGTGACAGGGGTGAGAGTTGGTCTCCCATGCTGCCCTTATGGAGGAATTTAAAATTACCGGAATTATACAAATTGCCTGATTTTGAATTCTGGTCGCAGAACAATCCCAGTTGTATTCAGATGGAATTTTTAGAACCTTCCTGGATTTAAAGGATGAATTCCAGTTATCCTGGACTTGTCTTTTTAGATATCTGCAACTAAGACATGCATGTGCAGAACAATTTGGAAGAGGTAAGATCAGGCTACAACATGGAGAGATGGAAAAAGTTCCTAGACAAACAGTCTTGCACAAACTAGTATCTTCCTTTTATTTAGCGCTTTTTTCTCAACTAGCCTCCCTGCTGTCCAGTGCCCTGGCCAGATGGAAGGTTGACATTCCAAGGTTAGAGGCTAGACATGAGAAGGAGTTAATGTATAACTGATGGAACTCAGTGATATGTGCTAGGGATCAGTTGATACAGGTAAGATGGCTACACCATGTTTACCTGACCCCGGTCAGATTAGAACGAATGCGCAGACTTGACTTGATAGCTCTTTATGTACTAGGTGTGATGGAGAAAGGAAAACCTTGCTCTATATGATCTGGGGCTGCCCAGTAATTGCTGAGTACTAGTTAGCAGTCCATGAGTTCATAAATCTGAAGCTAGGACTACCGGCAGTATGCTCCCCAGAAAATAGCTTGCTAGGACTGGTTAATGATCTGTTGAAAACCAAATATTCTAGGATACTATATCGACTTCTAATGGTCTTTGCTAGAAAGTTTATTCTGCTGAACTGGAAGCCCCCTAAAGTCCCCTCAATCCAACATTGGATGCAACTTATCGAAGCAGCCTTGCCAATGTGCAAACTGGCTTTCTTTGGCAGAGGAAGTCCAGAGAGATTTGATAAAACATGGGGTTTATGGTTAGCTGCTAGGACATCAGTGGCTTAGATGAAGATGGGAGGCCTGTGGCACTGTGGTGGTTGTGTAGGAATAAGTGCTTGGCATTTAAGTCTATAATGCAACTATGAAGAAGCAACGGCAACCTTACAGGTTTGAAAGAATACTCCTGACTGACTTTTCTGGAGCTTTTTCTTATACCATTGTGGTATAAGATATTGCTGTTGCAATATCTCATCAGTATATGTGATTTCTAATTCTGTGAATTGTTTTAAATGTTTATCTTTTAAAATGATAAAGACTATAAAAAAGCTGGCTGTGGCCAGTTTGCACCAAAACTGCAGTGTTGGAGTGGCTTTTTGAGGTGCCAATCTTCTAAGCTACTTATAATCACTCTAGCTTCTATACTGAAAGTGCTGTCTGATACAACCAGTTTTGGGGTGTATTTATTTCATGCGTATAAGTATATCCATTTATCCTTGCTTCTGGGGTGGAATTAGTTTAAAGCAACCAGTTTTGGGGTGTATTTAGTTGATATATAACTACTTCTGTTCAACCTTGCTTCTGTACTGAAATAGCAGAAAGACCCGGCTTCGCCTGGGTATATTTCATCTATTTATTTAATGTTTCTGTGTGTCGTTGCAGAGAGAAAGTCAATGCAGCTGACAGTAATTGATTTTTACCTTCATTTTTTCAATCCCTATTGGCTGCGGAGTGGGAGGGGGCGTGGTTTAATGGGACACGGGGGGGTTAAGTCCTTCATTTCAGGGTGGCCTGAATTATAGGTTAATGCCATGGTAATTTGAGGAAACACAATGGGTAGCAGTGGAAGAAAACATTGCTTTGCGCGGGTGTATTTAATCTATTTTATTTAATGTTTCTGTGTGTCGTTGCAGAGAGAAAGTCATCCTCCCTCCCATCCCTGCAGCTGACAGATGTTGATTTTTACCTTCAATTGTTCAATCTCCATTGGCTGCGGAGTGGGGAGGGGTCATGGCCTGACTGAGTCGGGGGCGTGACGTTGCAAGACCTGGGGCGGGGTATTAAGTCCTTCTTTTGATGGTGGCCAGAATTACAGGTCGATGCCATGGTAATTTATGAGGACATGCCATGGGTAACAGTAGAAGAAAACATTGCTTTGCACGGGTATATTTAATCTATTTCATTTAATGTTTCTGTATGTTGTTGCAGAAAGAAATCCAACTTCCCTCCCATGCCTGCAGCTGACAGAAGTTGATTTTTACCTTCATTTTTTTAATCCCCGTTGGCTGCGGAGTGGGAGGGGGCGTGGCCTGACAGAGTCGGAGCGTGGTTTCGCGAGATCTGGGGCGGGGGTCAGAGTGGCATGAATTACAGGTCGATGACATGGTAATTTATGGGGACCCGCAATGGGTAGCAGTGGAAAAAAAAAATCTTTTATTAGTACTGAATGGTCGTAGTCTAAAATTAGTCAATTTCATCTACGATTTTTGTGTGTCTTTGCAGAGAGAAATTCACCCTCCTACCCCTGCAGCTGATTTTTTTTCAATCCCCGTTGCCTGTGGAGTGGGAGGGAGCGTGGCCTGGCAGAGTTGGGGGTGTGGATTATCAAGATGCTTCAAACGGTTGTAGTCTGAAATTAGTCTATTTCATCTAAAATTTTGTGTGTCATTGCAGAGAGAAATTCACCCTCCCACCCCTGCAGCTGACAGAAGTTTATTTTTCCCTTCATTCTTTCAATCCCTGTTGGCTGCGGAGTGGGAGGGGGCATGACCTGACAGAGTTGGGGGTGTGGCTTAGCAAAGTGCTTCGCATAGGTGATTTAATCTATTTCATTTAATGTTTGTGTGTCTTTGCAGAATGGCTGCAGAGTGGGAGGGGCGTGGTCTGACAGAGTTGGGGGCGTGACTTAGCAAGACGATTCGAACAGTTGTAGTCTATAATTAGTCTATTTTATCTAAAATTTTTGTGTGTAGTTGCAGAGAGAAATTCACCCTCCCACCCCTGCAGCAAACAGAAGTTTATTTTTACCTTTATTTTTTCAATCCCCGTTGGCTGCGGAGTGGGAGGGGGCGTAACCTGACAGAGTCGGGGGCGTGGATTAGCAAGACGCTTCACATGGCTGTATTTAATCTATTTCATTTAATGTTTCTGTGTGTCATTGCAGAAAGAAAGTCAACCTCCCACCCATCCCTGCAGCTGACAGAAGTTGATTTTTACCTTTATTTTTTCAATCCCTGTTGGCTGCGGAGTGGGAGGGGGCGTGGCCTTACAGAGTCGGGGCGTGGCTTAGCAAAGCGCTTTGCATAGGTGCATTTAATCTATTTCATTTAATGTTTCTGTGTGTCGTTGCAGAATGGCTGCGGAGTGAGAGGGGGCGTGGCCTGACATACGGGGCGTGGCTTAGCAAAAGGCTTCAAACGGTTGTAGTCTATAATTAATCTATTTCATCTAAAATTTTTGTGTGTCGTTGCAGAGAGAAATTCACCCTCCCTCCCCTGCAGCAAACAGAAGTTTATTTTTACCTTAATTTTTTCAATTCCCATTGGCTGCGGAGTGGGAGGGGGCGTGACCTGACAGAGTCGGGGGCGTGGATTAGCAAGACGCTTCGCATGGGTGTATTTAACCCTTTCGCGCCCGGAGCTTTTTTCGGTTCTGCATTTTCGTTTTGCGCTCCCTGCCTTCAAACAGCCATAACTCTTTTATTTTTCTGTTCACATAGCTGTATGAGGGCTTGTTTTATGCGGGACAAGTTGTACTTTCCAACGCCACCATTTAATATTGCATACGGTGTAGTGGGAAGCGGGAAAAAAATTCCAAACCGGGTGAAATTGCAAAGAAAACGCTATTCCGCTACAGTTCTACGGGTTTCTTATTTACAGCGTTCGATGTGCATTAAAACTGATCCGTTACTTTCATTCTACTGGTCAGTACGAATCCGGCAATACCTAATATGTATAGTTTTTCCTGCGTTTTCATAGTGATAAAATAATTAGAAAGTTGCCCTTTTTTTTTTCCTTGTCAAATCTTGACCCCTATAACTTTTTGGTATTTATGTGTACAGAGCTGTATGGGGGCTCATTTTTTGCAGGACGATCTGAAGTTTTTATTGATACCATTCTGGGGTGTGTATGACTTTTTGATCACTTTTTATTTAATTTTTTTTAGAAAAAAAAAAGCGACAAAAAACGGCAAATCGCCATTTGGACGCTTTTTTCCGCCACACAATTCGCCGTATTGGAAATTTTTTTTATATTTTAAAAGTACGGGCGTTTTTGGTCACGGTGATACCCATGATGTCTATATTTATTGTTATTTAGGTATTTATTTTTTACTTATACGGAAAGCGGGGTGAATTGAACTGTTACATCTTTTTTATTTTTTATATATTTTTTAACATTTTTTTATTTTTTTTTTTTTACTATTAGAAAGCTCAAATATGGGCTTATATATTGTGGCTTTTTTTTTTTTTTTCTTTATGAGCAATTATGGATTTTATAGACATAAAAATCCATGAATTGCTCATTTCTTATCCTGGCAGAATAAGAATTGCACTTTGAAAACTGTAATCCTCACCAGCGAGGATTACAGTTTTCATATGGTGTACAGACACCCCGATTGGCCACACGGGGTGTCTGTACACCACCTGGAAGTGAATGCTTCCGGGTTGAAACGCAACTAGATGCCGTGATCACGTGTGATCACGGCATCTAATCAACCAGGAAGACGCCGCCGATGGCGGTAAGTAGCGGCAAGTCTCTGCTGGGCGCGAAGGGGTTAATCTATTTTATTTAATGTTTGTGTGTGTTGTTGCAGAAAGAAAGTCAACCTCCCACCCATCCCTGCAGCTGACAGAAGTTGATTTTTACCTTTATTTTTTCAATCTCTGTTGGCTGCGGAGTGAAAGGGGGTGTGGCCTGATGGAGTCAGGGGTGTGGCTTAGTGAGACCTGGGGCGGGGGTTTTAAGTACTTCTTTTAGGGTGGCCTGAATTAAAGGTCAATACCATGCTTATTTATGAGCCCACGCAATAGACAGCAGTGGAGGAAAACATCTTTTATTACTACTGAACTGTAGTAATAGAAAAACACATAAGTTATATTTATGGTAACCGGAATACCTTTAACAGTGTCAGTAAATAGAAATGGATGAGATCCTCAGCTGCTGATAATTACCTGGTTGTTATGGAAACCTGCCCTCCCTGTGTGCCTTTGCAGAGAATGGCAGTTGGAGTTTAAAACCAAAGTTCCCAGTTGTAATGTTGGCTAATGGAGATCATATTTTGGGAATATCTCAGGAACGGTATGTCCTAGAGAGATGAGAC
Organism: Rhinella marina; assembly: GCA_900303285.1. Lineage (NCBI taxonomy): Eukaryota > Metazoa > Chordata > Amphibia > Anura > Bufonidae > Rhinella > Rhinella marina. The sequence continues at coordinate 11,888 of ONZH01010830.1, read as the reverse complement.
CTGGTCTAAAACCTTCCCGGACACCTGATTTACCTGTGTGCTGAATTTGGTGAAAACCGGTCCAGTAGTTTGGTCGCGCATAGAGAACAGACAGACAGACAGACAGAAACTCATTTTTATATTATTAAGAGATATAACTACTTCCATTCACCCTTGCTTCTTTACAGAAAGCATGCTCTGATACAACCAGTTTTGGGGTGTATTTATTTCATATATAAAAGTACTTCCATTCATCCTTGCTTTTGGGGTGAAAGTACGATCTGATAGTATTGGTCTTTTACCCTTTCAGTTTCTTTTAATATACAGTATGTCAGAAAGACATGTGACACGCCCTGCTAAGGGAAAGGGCGGTGGCCAAAATTTTTCTGGAGCAGGCAGAAGTAGCAGCAGAAGAAGGGGGTGGTGGCAACAGGAGTCACAGCAACAGGCCTAAGCTACCAGTGTCATCTAGTGGTTGTGTTTTCACCAGTAACCCAGCAGTGCTTGAATGGTTGACTCGATCTTCTACTTCATTGTAAGTGACATCAGACAGCCAGGAGTCGGTAGGTTCCTCTGACTTGAAGATTGTTTGGAATGGCCCAGGCACAAGCTCTGTGTCTCCACTTGTCCTGAACCTTCCTCTGTCATTTTCTGTTCCCTCAGCTCGAGAAGTATTATATGCCATAGGCTCAGCTCCACTTTTCAGTGAGGACAAGATTCTAGAGGACAGTCAGCAGCTACTACCCAGACAAGATCTGGAGTAGAGATTGGCTGCTTGTTCTGGTAGGCAGGCAAGTGGTGATGATGAGAGTCATGCGGGAGCTGGTGTTGTGAGCGGTCAGGCATGTGGCCCTGAGACTGATGAGGCTGACTTCAGGGGTGTGCAGACAGAGGTGGATGATAATGTGGCCGATCGCACATGGGAACCGGTTGAAGAGAGGGCTTCATTATCATCAGGAGAAGAGAGTGGTAGCTTGTGATAATGCAATTATCAGCATAACCATCCCACTTCTGTGTCTACTAAAAAGCTCACTGCTCACAATAAAGGCCGAAGCTCTGCGTGTGGAAGAGGTGTAGATGGGTGAAGACCTTACACATGGTGATAGCCAAACCACCCTCAGTTCGTCTTCTCAGCGCAAATTGGAGGAAGAGGAGGACGAGGAGGAGGATGAGGAGGAGGATGAGGAGGAAGAGGAGCAGGAGATGGTTGTCACTGCTACACAGGGTAGCCATAGCACGTTTACAGCATCTCTTAGGCGTGGATGGGCCGAAGAGGAGGAAGAGGACAAGGAGGAGGAGATTGAGGGTCATTCTCCTGGTGGGGAGAGCAAAGTCTTGTTTGTTGGGACTCTGGCACACATGGCTGACTTCATGCTATGCTGCCTTTCCCGTGACCCTCGTGTTATACGCATATTAAACACCGATTACTGGTTGTTCACCCTTCTCGACCACCACTACAAAGAGAAATTCTCATCACTCATTCCTGTGGTGGAGAGAAAAAGTAAAATGTTGCAATACCAGAAGGCCCTTGTCAAAAAATTGCTCCACAAATTTCCATCTGACAACGCTGGCGGCAGAGTACGTACTTCCTTGGCCACCCGAGGAGGGAGGACGAGGGGAACACACAGCAGTTCAAACAAAGGCAGAGCGACAATCTCCAAGGCCTGGGACAGTTTCACAACACCCTGCCAGCACCCTCACCCTGATGAGCGGGCTAGTGTCACAAGGAGGGAAAAGTTTTGGAAGATGGTAAAGGAGTACCTAGCTGACCGTGTCAACGTCCTCAGCGATCCTTCTGTGCCGTATAATTATTGGGTGTCTAAGCTGGAAACGTGGCACAAACTGGCGCTTTATGCCTTGGAGGTGCTGGCCTGCCCTGCCGCCAGTGTTTTTTCTGTGCGGATATTTAGTGCCGCTGGGGGCATAATTACTGATAAGCGCATCCGCCTGTCAACTGAAAATGCTGACAGGTTGACACTTCAAAATGAACAAGGCCTGGATTGCCCCTGACTTCTCTACATCACCAGAGAAAAGCGGCTTAACTTGAAGGAACCTTAAATGTGGCTTTTAGGGTGTATTGAATACACTGTATTATCATGTACCCCTTCCTCTTCTCGTCCTCTTCCTCCTCATTCTCCATCATATGAAACTGATTACTAAGCTGCCCTCGAAGTTCACCAGCTGGCCCTGCATCATAATTTTTTTGATGGTCAGCTCACCAGCAGGCCCTCAACCATAATGTTTTAGTCGGTCAGCTCACCAGCTGGCCCTCAACCATGGTGTTTTATACGGTCAGCTAAGCGGCATGTCACCCATAATATTTTATATGGTCAGCTAAGCAGCATGTCACCCATAATGTTTAAGATGGTCAGCTCACCAGTAGGCCCAGAACCATAATATTTTAGATGGTCAGCTCACCCGCAGGCCCTCAACCATAATGTTTTAGACGGTCAGATGACTAGCTGGCCCTCAACCATAATGTTTTAGATGGTCAGCTAAGCGGCACGTCACACATAATGTTTTAGACGGTCAGCTCAGCAGCATGTCACCCAGAATTTTTTAGAAGCTCAGCTCGGCAGGATGTCAAACATTATTTTTTTAGACGGTCGGCTCGGCAGTAGCACGTCACCCCTATTGTTTTTGAGTGTCAACAGCAGGCCATCAATCATAATTTTTCATGGGTGTGTCTGATGCCCTCCTTTATGTGTAATAAAGGGGGTATTGGAGTGCATGTTCCTTGTAATTTTTGGCAACCCTATCACTTTGTGCATAGGCTTCATGAGTGTAGGACTCCCACGTCATGAAAAATTGTACCACAATGTGAATGAGGCTCTCCTTTATGTTATATACCGGTTGTATCGGAGTACCTCTTCCTTGTAATTTTTGGCAACACTTGCGCTTTACGTACAAGTAAATATATTTTTCCTAACAATACTTCCTCTAAAATCGATGATATCTTCTGTTTTTGGGGGTATTATTGTCATTCCGTAAAAGTTGCGTAATAGTCGAACATCATCGTTAATAGCAGCGATTTTGTAGTCCAAGATGCCTCCAGACATCCTCCCCATGCTGTTCCCTAACCATTTCTGTGGTGTTTCAAAAATTTTCTCACGTTTCCCTATGAACCAGACACCCTCCCCTCTGCAGAGCAGGGGGTGCCTGGTGTTCTCCCATTGACTTCCATTATATTCGGTTGCTCGGCCGAGCACTCAAGCACCACCTAGTGTTCGGCCAGAGCACCCGAGCATTGCATCACTACTCTACACCTTGGCTGGGCACAATTATTAGTTGTCTGAAATGTGCATAGTTAACCACATGAAAAGGGAGGGACTATAGTACCAGCAAGGCCAGGAGCACATTTTAACGCCATTGTAAGAGTGCATGCATAGTGTTTCTTTGCAATCGCCTTTGTGATCGATCTCTGACAAAACGCAAATTGAGAAATTGGAGGAGCATCTGGACTAGAAGATGGGAAAGAAACTCCCTTCTGTGGTGTACTGCTGGAGAAGGGGTGTGAGCCGCTAGGAGATGCTTAAGTCTCTACTAGTGTTGAGCGAACATGTTTGGCCGAATACACTATACGGCCGAACATGGCAGTGCTCGGGACTCCCCTAAAGTGGGGAAAATTGGCTTCTACCTCACAGGGGTTTTTTGCCTTCCTCTGGATCAGCTTATAGGATAATAGGCTGAACTGGATGGACAGTTGTCTTTTTTCGGCCTTATAAACTATGTTACTATGTTACTAATAAGTCAAGGGCAATTAGTTTCTCAAGAGGTTGTGGATGAGCATGAGATGAAGTTAAGTCAGGTTCTTGTTAGTTCACCATGTCAGGAGGAGGAGCAGAGTGAGGATGTGGAAGAGGAGGTGGTGGACGATGAAATAACTGACCCAACCTGGGAAGGTGGCAAGCTGAGCGAGGACAGCAGTACAGAGGGGGAGGGATCCGCAGCAGCGAAACAGGCTGGAAGAGGCAGTGGGGTGGACAAAGGGAGAAGGCAGGCCACGCCAACCAGGCCCTCAACTGTTCCCCGGGGCAGCCCCTTGCAGCCAGCTCCCTTGCCAAGGGTTAGGTGTTCCTCAGTCTAGCGTTTTTTTGAGGAAAGTGCTGACGATAAACGGATTGTAATTTGTAACCTGTGCCATACCAAGATGAGTAGGGGCGTAAACGCCAGCAACCTGACCACCACCAGCATGATCCGACACATGTCAGCAAAGCACCCTAAAAGATTGGCTGAACGCCTGGGTCCACAATCTGTGTCTGCAGGTCACACCACTGCCTCCTCTTCCCCTCTGTTACGTGCTGTCCAAGACGCAGACCCAGATGCCTCCCGCCCTGCATCTGGACCTTCTCAGGAAAGATCAGCCAGCACGTCCACTTCAATGTCACAGCACAGCGTTCAAATGTCCTTACCGCAGGCATTTGAACGCAAGCGCAAATACCCTGCCACCCACCCACGGGCCATAGCTCTAAACCCGCAAATTTCCAAGTTGCTCCTTCTCATCTTCCATCTCCTCCTCCTCTTCCTCCCATGCAGAAATGCCATCTTGCAGCACCAGACTTCTGTCAGTAGCTGGAAGCAGTGTAGCACAGCAGTTGGTAAGCGGCAACAGGCCTTGCTGAAACTTATTTGCCTGGGTGACAAACAGCACACCGCTGCACAGCTGTGGCATGGCATAATGGAGCAGGCAGAGCTGTAGCTCTCGCCAGTCAACCTACAGCCAGGCATGGCTATATCCGATAAAGGCCGCAACTTGGTAGCGGCTTTGGAGCTGGCCAACCTCCCACACATACCATGCCTGGCCCATGTATTCAACTTTGTGGTTTAGCGGTTTCTGAAAACCTACCCCAATTTGCCCTAGCTACTGGTGAAGGTGCATCGCCTGTGTGCCCATTTCCGCAAGTCATCGACAGCTTCATCCGGCCTGGCAACCCTGCAGCAGCGCTTGCGGTTGCCGGCTCACTGACTGCTGTGCGACCTGAGCACGCGATGGAATTCCATCCTGTTGAGCAGGCTTTGTGAGCAGCAGAGAGCAGTAGTAGAATACCAGCTGCAACACGGTCGGCGCCTTTCTAATCAGCTTCCACTCATCACAAGCGACAAGTGGGCATTGATGTCTGACCTCTGTGAGGTGTTACGCAACTTTGATGAATCTACACAGATGGTGAGCAGCGATAATGCCATTATCAGCGTAACCATCCCACTTTTGTGTCTACTAAAAAACTCACTGCTCACAATAAAGGCCGATGCTCTGCATGTGGAAGAGGTGGAAATGGGGGAAGACCCTACAAAGGGTGATAGCCAGAGCACCCTCGATTCGTCTTCTCATCGCCAATTGGAGGAGGAGGAGGAGACGGTTGCCACCGCTACACAGGGTAGCCATACCACGTTTACACCATCTCATTGGCGTGGATGGGTTGAAGAGGAGGAAGAGGACAAGGAGGATATTGAGAGTCATCGTCCTGGTGGGGAGAGTGAAGCCTTGTCTGTTGGGACTCTGGCACACATGGCTGACTTCATGCTATGCTGTCTTTCCAGTGACCCTTGCGTTATACGCATATTAGGCAACACCGATTACTGGTTGTTCACCCTTCTCGACCCCCACTACAAAGAGAACTTCCCATCTCTAATTCCTGTGGTGGAGAGGACAAGTAATATGTTGCAATACCAGAAGGACCTTGTCAAAAAATTGCTCCACAAATTTCCATCTGACAACGCAGGCGGCAGAGTATGTAATTCCTTGGCCACCCGAGGAGGGGAGACGAGGGGAACACACAGCAGTTCCAAAAAAGGCAGAGCGACACTCTCCAAGGCCTGGGACAGTTTTATGACACCCCACCAGCACCCTCACCCTGATGAGCAGCCTAGTGTGACAAGGAGGGAAACGTTTTGGAAGATGGTAAAGGAGTACCTAGCTGACAATGTCAACATCCTCAGCGATCCCTCTGTGCCGTATAATTATTGGGTGTCTAAGCTGGACACGTGGCACGAACTGGTGCTCTACGCCTTGGAGGTGCTGGTCTGCCCTGCCTCTAGCGTTTTGCCTGAGCGGGTATTTAGATGACAATGCTTACAGGTTGACGCTTATCAAAATGATCAAGGCCCAGATTGCCCCTGACTTCTCTACTCCACCAGAGGAAAGCGGCTTAACATGAAGGAACCTTAAATCTGACTTTTAGGATGCATTGAATAAACTGTATTATCATGTACCCCTTCCTCTTTTCGTCCTCTTCCTCTTCTTCCTCCATCATATGAAACTGATTATTAAGCTGCCCTCGAAGTCCACCAGCTGGGCCTGCATCCTAATTTTTTAGCCGGTCAGCTCACAAGCTGGGCCTGCAGCATAATGTTTTGGGCTGTCAACTCACCAGCATGCCCTCAGCCATAATGTTTTACACACTCAGCTCTGCTACATGTCACACATAATGTTTCAGGTGGTCAGCTAATTTGCATGTCCAAAATAATTTTTAACACGCTCAGCTCTGCTACATTTCACTTCTAATGTTTCAGACGTTCAGCTAAGCGGCATGTCAAAAATAATTTTTAACACGCTCAGCTCTGTGACATTTCACTTCTAATGTTTCAGACGTTCAGCTAAGCGGCATATGTCCCTTAATTTTTTTTTTTTCGGTCAGCTCGGAAGCAGAGTGTCACTCTTAATTTTTTTGGACGGTCTGTGCAGCAGCAGCATGTCACCCCTATTGTTTTTGAGTGTAGCAGGCCATCAATCATAATTTTTCAAGGGTGTGTCTAATGCCCTCCTTTATGTGTAATAAAGGGTGTATTGGAGTGCCTGATCCTTGTAATTTTTGGCAGCCCTTTCCCTTAGTGCATAGGCTTTATGAGTGTCGGAGTCCCACAATTATACGACAATGTGAATCAGGCCCTCCTTTATATGATATACCGGTTGTATGGGGGTGCCTCATCCGTGTAATTTTTGGCAGCACTTGCGCTTAACGTGCAAGTAAATCTATGTTTCCTAACAATATTTCCTGTAAAATCGATGATATCTTCTGTTTCTGGGGTTTTTTTTGTCATTCCGTAAAAGTGGCATAATAGTTGGCCATCATCTTTAATAGCAGCGACTTCTGTGTCCAAGATGCATCCAGACATCCCGCCCATGCTGTTCCCTAACCATTTCTGTGGTGTTTCCACCATTATCTGACGTTTCACTATGGACCAGACACCCTCCCCTCATCCCAGCAGGGGGTGCCTGGTTTTCTCCCATTGACTTCCATTATACTTGGGTGCTCGGCCGAGCACTCTAACACCAACTACTGTTCGTCCAGAGCACCCGAGCACCCGAACATCGGGGTGCTCGATCATCACTAGTCTCTACCACTACAAATGCAGTGACTGGGTTTGGGATGGCTCAAGCTGGGTCCACTGAACACTGTTGAGGTTGCACCTTGTGTTGCTGCTCTCAGGAAGGGATGGTAAGGTGTGGTGCACCCCAATGGGAAATAAGTCCAGAGAGTCAGTCTGCAGTAAACCAGTGTGATTCTTTACTGGAGGAATTAAAGTGCCAACATTACAGGTGAGGCATAGGGTTGGTTTCTCCAGGCTCCTCCGTGGCAGAAAAAGGGTTTGATGCTGAGGAAAGGCCTGAGGTTGCAGTCCCTCTCTCTCAAAAGGCTTTTACCCTAGCCAACAGCTGGAAGCACATGGTTTGTAGCTCAATAGTCTGGGTCGTTCCTTGGTCACAGGGCTAGTGACCCATTGTCTGTGGCTCAGCATCTCCATCTCAGTATATCCTCTGCAGACTGGCAGAGGTTTCCCCTCCAAGCACTGGTATCTACCTGAAGACCTGATGTTAATGATGAAGCCCCCTCTGCACTTGGCTCCCACATATGATCGGCTACATCATCCAATACTGTCTGCTCGTCACTTATGTCACCCTCACCATTTTTGGCTGTATCCCTGACTGCTGGAAGCACCTGCTCCCATACAACTGTTATTGTCACTTCTCGCATGCCCACAGGAGAAAGCAGCAGACTGTTCCTCCAAATCTGCATTGGCCAGTAGCCGTTAACAGTCTTCAATAATAGCTTCTTCGCTTAAAAGCTGAGCAGAGTAAGCAGAATACATTACATGCCTGGCAGAAGCAAAAGGCAGATTCAGAACAGGTGAGGGCACAGAACTTGTTCCTGGGCCATGTCAACTAAGTGTGGTGTCAGAGGAACACTCCATCTCCTGGCTGTGGGTTTCTGATGTCAGTTGAGATGATGATGAAAACTAGTGTTGAGCGCTTCTTGGCCCATTTGTGCGTGTAGAGCCTGCCGTGGCCATCTTGATTGAAGATACTGTGTGAAATCTCATGCGTGGTGACGTATGATGTCACCACTCAAGATTTTGCGTGGTGTCTTTAATCAAGATGGCCACGGTGGGCTGTTCACTATCAAATGGATCAGGTGAATCCAAAGAAAATTAACATATTAACCCCTGAAAACCCACATATTTAACCTCAGATGCAGCGATCAGCGATCGCAAACAGCGCTGTGAAATTTGGCAAAGCAACCAAATTGAATTTTCCATAATTTCACTCATCTCTATTGAAAACCAAGTCAACCATTCCAGAACAGGGAGATGGGTTGTTAAAACACGACCGCCGGATGACATTGACAGCCGTGGTCTGTTGCTGCAGCTGCTTCTACCACCCCCACTCCTCCCCCTTCTGCTGCTACTGCTACTGGCTACAGCAACATTTTTGCTAGTTTCATTGGAAGGCTCGGGCAACTGTCTGTTGGATGTATTGTAATGTAACACTCACTGTATATGTAAAATACATTATTCAATATAAATGTGGACACCCCACTAACAGTAGAACAAGACAGGTTATTCACCCTAATTTGAAAATCAAGGCATTGCTTATCTATTGAACAAGGTGGACACCCCAATAACAGTAAAAGTACATGGCTTCTTCACCCCAATTTGAGAATCAAGACCAAATAGAATTGCTAATCTATTAAACAAGGGGCACTGTTTAATTAGATAGTAATGTGACCTACACAGGGGTTGATACAAACAAGCTTCAAATTATAGTCACTGCAATCTCCCTACACTCTTCCTACAGTGTGTAAAAACTCTCCCTACTAGCTATCTGCACTCTCCCTATCCAATATTACATAATTAGAAGCTTTTATTTTAAAGGGCTGTAACATCACAGGGGATGACTAGCTGCTGATTGGCTGTGTGCTTGGCATTATGGGTGCTCTCACGTTCCCTGGCTTCTTACTTTCACTTTGTAGCAAAGCTGCTATTTTAGGAAAAAAATTATTCATTACCATGAAGCGTGAGGATATTCGTATTTGTTGTGAATTACATTTTTACTAAACTTCGGATTGAATTCCACTTTGGATGCTTTGATTCGCTTAATAATAGTAATAACTTTGGAATGTTTCTGATAATTAATGATCCCATTTTAGAAACTAAAAGCCTCTGATTATTCAAAATTGATTTTACAAACTTTGTTAACTCTTTAGGTGTTCCACAGGAATTAAAGGAAAACGGGAGCCCACTGTCTCGGAGTGACATTTGACACTGATCTCTACATCACCCCCTATATTTAGTCTCTTGCCCACTCTTGTTACCTGCACCTCAAAAGCATCTCTATAATCTTCAGCTTTCTCACTATGGAAGCAACAAAAGCTGTCATTGTCGCCTTGATCCATTCCCGCCTCGATTCTGTAACTCCTTAATAATTGACCTCCACCTCACCAGACTTTCCACTTTCCAATCTATCCTTAAAGGGGTTCTCCGAGTTATAAATATTGATGACCTATCCTCAGGATAGGTCATCAATATCAGATCAGCGGGGGTCCGACACCCGGCACCCCCGCCGATCAGCTGTTTGAAGAGGAGGCGCACGCCGCATCAGCGCTGCCTCCTCTTCACTGTTTACATGCTGGCCGACTCAGGGGTAGTGGTGAGTAGGTGTAATTACACCTAACTGCCCCGTTCATTTCTATGGGAAGAATCGCTCCCATACAAGTCTATGGAAGCGATTCTATCCATAGAAATGAATGGGGCAGTGAGGTGTAATTACACCTACTCACCACTACCCCTGAGTCGGCCAGCATGTAAACAGTGAAGAGGAGGCAGCGCTGATGCGGCGCGCGCCTCCTCTTCAAACAGCTGATCGGCGGGGGTGCCGGGTGTCGGACCCCCGCTGATCTGATATTGATGACCTATCCTGAGGATAGGTCATCAATATTTATAACTCGGAGAACCCCTTTAATGCAGTAGCCAGGGTCACCTATCTGTCTAACCGCTACTCTGATGCCTCTGCCCTGTGCCAGCCATTACACTGGTTTCCCATACAGTATAGAATCCAATTTAAATTGCTTGTTCTCACCCACAAAGCACTCCACAGTGCTGAACCCTTCTGCATCTCTTCCCTCATCTTCCCTCATCTCTCATGTCTACCACACTACCTGCGTTATCTGTTTAGCCAATGACTTACAAATGACTTCCACCATTATACCAACCTCTCACTCCTGGCTCCAAGACTTCTCCTGAGCTGCACCAGTTCTCTGGAATTCCCTACCTAGAAATTAAGAAATTAGGTTAAACCACAATATACACAGTTTTAGTCGCTCCCTTTTTGAGGTGACCTATCACATCCCCTGATCTAACTCCTCTCCATATATAGATTATCTATAATTGCCTGCACCTGATCCTCCACCAAACTCTCCACCCTAATCATGCACCCTGAAATGCTTCATATATCAGCTGGTGACTGACTCGTGCAGCTTTATATCTACTCCCCTATTTTCCCAACATGGCTGGACCATTGTACAAAACAAGAACTTTTACCTTTTGTGTACCCCTGTCTTCTTATAGATTGTAAGCTCTTGTGAGCAGGGTCCTCAACAATCAAAATAAACCTAAATTTTTAATAATCTGGTTCTAGAGTTAACAGAAAGCCCCATATGTGGTTATAAACTGCTGTGTGGGCAAATGGCATGGCTCACAATGGAAGGAGCAGCATATGGTTTTTGGAGGACAGATTTCACTGGAATAGTTTTCAGGCAACATGTTACATTTGGAGACACACCTACAGTGGAAACATTCAAAAAGTCACCCCATTTTTTAAACTAAACCACTCACATAATTAAAACTGATATTGCAAACTTTGTTAACCCTTTTGGTGTTCCACAAGAATTAAAGGAAAATGAATGTGAAATTTTAAATTTTCACTTTATTCGCAGGTCAAATTTTAATCTATTGTTCCTGTAATACAGCAAAGATGAACATCTAAACAAACCTCAAACTTTATTACCATAATTCTGTAGTTTACAAAAAACCCATATATGTTGTGCTAACCTGCTGTATGGGCACACAGCAGGGCTCAGAAGGAAAACAGCTCCATAAGGTTTTTGGAGGGCAGATTTTGCTGGAATGGCTTTTGGGCGCTATGTCACATTTAAAGACTAGAGATGAGCGAGTAGTGTTCGATCGAGCTGGTATTCGATCGAATACTACGCTATTCGGCATACTCGATTTCAATCGAGTATAACGGCGATGGCGCACTTAGAATTCGTTTCACCTCCCTCCTTCCCTGGCGCTCTTTTTCCACCAATCACCATACAGGGGGGTATGACAGGCCCGCGGAGCACGCTGGCAGCGCGAAAACGGCGTCTACATGGATTGGCTGGAAAAACCACGTGACCTCGAATCATAAAAACTCAGCTCTTCCTGCTCGTTTGCAAATGCTGCGTGAACTTAGTCAGGGACAGAGGCTGGAGAAGGGAGAGATAGGTTTTAGCTGTTGGACAGGCAGGAGCGTGATTAAAAGCCCTTATCAGGGCTACTATAGTGCAGTACAGTGATAGCTTTACTACCATATACACTCTGCAGAGAACGGCTGCTGTATTCAGGGATAGCTGCTGGAGTAGGGACAGAGAGAG
>ONZH01010829.1:0-84537 GCA_900303285.1 Rhinella marina | reverse complement strand
GAGATGGCCTGTAGGTGGACCTCCGGAAAAATTGTTTGGAGAGAGGGCCTGTAGGGGGCCCTCCGGAAAAATTGTTTAGAGAGAGAGCCTGTAGGTGGACCTCCGGAAAAATTGTTTAGAGAGAGGGCCTGTAGGAGGACCTCCGGAAAAATTGTTTAGAGAGAGGGCCTGTAGGAGGACCTCCGGAAAAATAGTTTGGAGAGAGGGCCTGTAGGGGGCCCTCCGGAAAAATTGTTTAGCGAGAGGGCCTGTAGGTGGACCTCCGGAAAAATTGTTTGGAGAGAGGGCCTGTAGGGGGCCCTCCGGAAAAATTGTTTAGAGAGAGGGCCTGTAGGTGGACCTCCGGAAAAATTGTTTAGAGAGAGGGCCTGTAGGTGGCCCTTCGGAAAAATTGTGATAAAAGAGTGCAAGTCTAAAAAATTGCGTTTTTTGGGTCAGCGTTAGGCAAAGACGACAAGGAGGAGGAGGAGTAGGAGGAGTAGAGAAGAGGAATCGGATATATGAGTAATGTTAACCTTTAGCTGCTTTCCCCCGGAGGAGATTTGAATTCCGGTGAAATCCAGGCTTTGTTCATTTTAATAAGCGTCAGCCTGTCAGCGCTGTCAGTTGACAGGCGTGTACGCTTTTCGGTGATGACGCTACCAGCTGCACTGAATACCCGCTCTGACAACACGCTAGCGGCAGGGCAGGCCAGCACCTCCAAGGCGTACAGCGCCAGTTCAGGTCATGTGTCCAGCTTTGAAACCCAGTAGTTGTATGGAGCAGAGTGATCGGTCTGGACGTTGGTATGGTCAGCTAGGTACTCACTCACCATCTTTCTGTAAAGCTCACACTTACTCTGCCGAGACTGGGGACAGGTGACAGTGTCTTGCAGGGGTGACATAAAACTGGCAAAGGCCTTGTAGAGCGTTCCCCGGCCAGTGCTGGACAAGCTGCCTGCTCGCCTCCTCTCCCCCGCTACTTGGCCCAGAGAACCATGCCCTCTGCCGCTAGCGGTGTCAGATGGGAAGGATTGTTTCAGCTTGGGCACCAGGGCCTGTTGTGCAGTATGGAGCAATTACACTGAAACTATTAGATTAGGCAGACTTGGTCTGCTTAAGTGCAACCCAGACAAATGTCGCACAGAGATTTTGGTAATGTAGCTGTATCAGTGAGAGCAAAAGACCTTTTTTAATTACGTGACGTACAGAATTGGTCACCTGGACAGAAAATACGGATTGTGCTTTGTATATAGGTGCCTAAGTTAGAGCAAAATTACGTACGTTTTTACGTAGCGTGCAGTATGGAGCAATTACACTGAAACTATTAGATTTGGCAGACTTGGTCTGTTTAAGTGCAACCCAGACAAATGTCGCACAGAGATTTTTGTAATGTAGCTGTATCAGTGAGAGCAAAAGACCTTTTTTAATTACGTGACATACAGAATGGGTCACCTGGACAGAAAATACGGATTGTGGTTTGTGGTGACTGGACAGCTGAACTGTGACACACAGAATGGTTCCACACAGCTGTATGAAATGGATTTGTATCACTGAGATAAAACAACAAAAAAACTATTTTTTTTATTTTTTATTTTGTTTTTATTTTATTTTATTTTTTTTAACGTGACGTGCTGAATGTATCAGAGAGCAAACTCACCCCCTTCTGACTGTGGCTATTTTGACTGCAACCAAGAAAAATGTTGCACTCAGATTTTTGTAATGTAGTTGTGTCAGTGAGAGCAAAAGACCTTTTTTAATTACGTGACGTACAGTATAGGTCACCTGGACAGAAAATACGGGTTGTGGTTTGTGGTGAATGGACAGCTGAACTGTGACACACAGAATGGTTCCACACAGCTGTATGAAATGGATTTGTATCACTGAGATAAAACAACAAAAAAATTTTTTTTTATTTTGTTTTTATTTTATTTTATTTTTTTTAACGTGACGTGCAGAAAATATCAGAGAGCAAACTCAGCCCCTGCTTACTGTGGCTATTTTGACTGCAACCCAGAAAAATGTCGCACTCAGATTTTTCTAATGTAGCTGTATCAGTGAAAGCAAAAGACCGTATTTGATTACGTGACATACAGTATGGGTCACCTGGACAGAAAATACGGATTGTGGTTTGTGGTGACTGGACAGCTGAACTGTGACACAAAGAATGGTTCCACACAGTTGTATGAAATGGATTTGTATCACTGAGATAAAACAATAAAAAAAAAAATTGTAATATATGGCGATAGCTGTAGTGATCACAGTGCCAGCCAGCCCAGCCAGGAGACAAAAAAAATGTCTTGTAGCCCTTAGAAGGGCTGTTGGGTTCTTTTGAGATCACTCCTGCCTAACAGAGAACTAAATCCAGGCCCTAACACTCTCCCTGAAACGCAGCAGATCTGTCCCTAACGACATCCAGGCAGCGACTGAGCCGAGCACCGCTGGCAGTCACTAGTATATTCCAGGGTCACCTGATCAGGCCAGCCAACCCCTGCTATCGACATGTAAGGGCCCCACGTGATGCTGGGTGTACCGCAGAGTCTCCTGGCTTGTGATTGGCTGAGTTTATAGGCGCCAAAAATTCAAAATGCGGGAGGTGCCATTTCCTCGAGCATGGCGAGATGCTCGTCCAAGCATCGAGCACTTACAAGTACCCTAATGCTCGAACGAGCACCAAGCTCGGACGAGCATGCTCGCTCATCTCTAATCGTAATCACCCAGCTTTCTTAGAGTCCTGATCAACAAGTTGTCATTCAAAAATCTCAGAAAGTTGAGTGACAGCTTCTCTATGCTTGCAAGTGGTAATAGTTTCACTGTCTTGAATTCATACGCAACAGCGTATAGAGTAAATTATACGTAGCAATAGTGTACCCTTTATCGGACAAGGTCCTGTCACTCCTTGCACTGTCTCTGACTTCTCCATGCATGCTGCCCCTAGTGTTCCCTATCCATTTCCGTGGTGTTTCACTTTCAGAGGTTTTCAGGTGTTTGGGCAACCTTGCCTGAGAAGAACTTTGGTCCCCTGAAAAAATGCTCGTATCTCCCATTGACTTCAATAGGGTTTGTTATTCGGTTTTATTTTTACGGTGTTCCCTATGCGGTAAAACTGACCTCTGTATTCTCTCAGTATCCCATTTCTATAGTTTTTCTTGTAAGAAAAACTTTGGAAAAATGTAGTTTTTTTCTTTTCATTGCTATATTTTGACCTCCATACCTTTTTATATTTACATGTATGAGGCTGAGAGATCTTTTTTTGTGGGGCGATGAGTACTTTGCATTGATAACATTTTGGGGTGTGTCTGACTTTTTGATCACTTTTTATTAAATATTTTTTGGGAGGTGAAGTGATAAAAAAAAACTGAATTGGCCATTTTTTTCATTATGTCGTTCGCTGTATGGTATAAATATTTTTTCTATTTTAATACAACAGCCATTTTGGAATGCAGCGATTCCTATGATTCCTATGATTTCTTGTTTATTTTTTTAAATTTTTGAGAAAGGGGAGTGATTTGAATTTTTATTTTTTTATATTTTTAAAGCATGTTTTACTTTACAGACTTGGGCCTATTACCACTAAAGAACACCCTCTTCGATATCAGTGAGGGGAAGGCGTTCTGGCTCTGGGAATGCAGAACTCCCGGGTTCTTTGCTCTCAGACGGTGTGGCCACATTAGATAGATACACGTAGATAGATAGATAGATAGATAGATAGATAGATAGATAGATAGATATTGTATATGGTATTGTTTTATATAGTACATAAGTAAAGGCACATGCACACAGACATATTTCTGCTATGAA
Organism: Rhinella marina; assembly: GCA_900303285.1. NCBI lineage: Eukaryota > Metazoa > Chordata > Amphibia > Anura > Bufonidae > Rhinella > Rhinella marina. The sequence continues at coordinate 80,758 of ONZH01010829.1, read as the reverse complement.
CAACTGCAAATTGTAAAAAGCTCTAATATGGCTATTTTTTATAAAATATATCAAGACATTACAGAATTGTTAAAAAATAAACAGACAAAAAATACAATATGATCACATTATAAAAGTGGCCCTAATTGGAAAACAACCAAAGGATTTTTACTATTTTACAATTTCTTGAGAAAAAAAAACTGTGACCATTTAATTTTTTTTCATTGTTTCATTGTGTATATACTATAGTAGTGCACTGCTTTTGTATGACAATGTTAGTCCACACAGAGCAAATCTACTGAAAACAGAGCACTTGTGAGTTTCGAAGCTTCCACCCTTCATAGCACTGAGTGGGGACACTGGGGACACTGTCTGATCTTTAGAAATATCCAAGTTCAAAATTGTGTACAGGATTCTTTGTACTTGAGGTGCATATCTATGTAACTTATTTATCTCTTTTTGCCTGCCCTATACTTTTTGTATTTTTAAAACTCTAAGGCTCTACAAGAAGAACCTTCAAAATATAGGAAACCAAAAATAAAATAATTTTAGCCTCTTTTTGTTGTTTATAGACAATATAAATGCATATTCTTTTTGGACATTCTTTATCTCCTGCTGTATAGAGTACATAAAATGAAACACCTCTGAGATAACTCACAGTCAAATTCGGGTATCTTGGCTCCAGAAAAGATTTTTTTTTTCCATTATCACTGTACATATAGTTTTATTATCGACATTATCAATAACTCCATAGATGATATGACTGCCAGCAATTAGCTGTAAAAGGTATTCTCCTCTGCTGGACTTTTGGGGTCCACTACAGCAGAATCTTGACCCATTGGAAGATACATTGGTAACATAGTAACATAGTTTATAATGCCCAAAAAAGACATCTGTCCATCCAGTTCGGCCTGTTATCCTACAAGTTGATCCAGAGGAAGGCAAAAAACCCCTATCAGGTAGAAGCCAATTTTCCCCACTTTAGGGGAACAAAATTCCTTCCCGACTCCAATCAGGCAATCAGAATAACTCCCTGGATCAACGACCCCTCTCTAGTAATTATAACCTGTAATATTATTACCCTCCAGAAATATATCCAGGCCCCTCTTGAACTCTTTTAGTGATCTCACCATCACCACCTCCTCAGGCAGAGAGTTCCATAGTCTCACGGTAAAGAATAATCTTCTATGTTTGTGTACAAACCTTCTTTCCTCCAGACGCAGAGGATGTCCCCTTGTCACAGTCATGGGGATAAATAGATGATGGGAGAGATCTCTGTACTGACCTCTGATATATTTATACATAGTTACTAGATCTCCCCTCACTCGTCTTTTTTCTAAAGTAAATAACCCTAATTTTGATAATTATTCTGGGTACTGTAGTCCACCCATTCCAGTTATACCTTTAGTTGCCCTCCTCTGAACCCTCTCCAGCTCTGCTATGTCTGCCTTGTTCACAGGAGCCCAGAACTGTACACAGTACTCCATGTGTGGTCTGACTAGTGATTTGTAAAGTGGCAGGACTATGTTCTCATCACGGGCATCTATGCCTCTTTTGATGCAGCCCATTATCTTATTGGCCTTGGCAGCAGCTGTCTAACACTGGTTTCTGCAGCTTAGATTTCTGTTCACTAAAATTCCTAGGTCCTTTTCTATGTCAGAGTTACCCAATATTTTACCATTTAGTATGTACTGGTGACTTGCATTATTCCTTCCCATATGCATAACTTTAAATTTGTCAGTGTTAAACCTCATCTGCCACTTCTCTGCCCAAGCCTCCAGTCTATCCAGATCCATCTGTAGCAGTGTTCTGTGTTAATTACTTTACACAGTTTAGGGTCATCTGGAAAAATTGATATTTTACTGTGCAAGCCTTCTACAAGATCATTAATAAATATATTGAAGAGAATAGGGCCCAATACTGACCCCTATGGTACCCCAGTAATGACGGTAACCCAATCTGAGTATGTGCCGTTAATAGCCACCCTCTGTTTTCTGTCACTGAGCCAGTTACTTACCCACATACAGACATTTTCTCCCAGGTCAAGCATTCTCATTTTATATACTAACCTTTTATGCGGTACAGTGTCAAATGCTTTGGAGAAGTCCAGATATACGACATCCATTGATTCACCAGGGTCAAGTCTAGAACTTACCTCCTCATAGAAACTGATTAAATTGGTTTGACATGACCGATCCCTCATGCTGATATGGAGTTATTTGCTTATTTTCATTGAGGTGCTCTAAGAAAGCATCGCTTATAAATCCTTCAAACAGTTTACCCACGACAGATGTTAAACTTACCGGCCTATAGTTTCCAGGCTCTGTTTTTGGACCCTTTTTGGTGTGCCACTGCAGCCAAACTCATACACATGGACCCCTTTCTACATCAGCTCTATAAAACATGATAGATTTATAGGGATAGATTTATGAAAAGCAGTGTAGCATTAAGGTACAGTGGTTGCCCATAGCAAACAATCAGAGTTCATCTTTTATTTTTCAAAGGGCCTATGAAGAATTAGATTTGGAATCAGATTGGATGTTTTGGAAACTGCTCTACTTTCAGACTACTGTTGATGAATCTTCTCTACATACCGTAAATAGCATTATACAAGATTTTTATTTTATACATTTTATTTCAAGGACTCAAAACTAGGGATGAGCGAACTTTTGAAAAGTTCGGTTCGGTTCGGCGAATTTTCTTGAAGTTCGGATTCGTACGAACCGAACCTAAAACGAACCTTGCTATAACGGCTGAATAATTGCTGCAACAATAATGGGAGTCTGGTAGGGTATAGTTTCGTTTACTTGCAGTTGCTATTACAATGAAAAAAGTCGAAAAAATCAAAGTGACTTCAACAACGGCGACGCAAAATATACGCATATTTGAGAATTTAAACTAATGCGTACGCTAATGCGAACATTCCTATTCAAGTAACGAACATACAGTGTAGCGTTGTCAAAGGTACGTTACTTAACTGAATATGTACGCATTAGCGTACAAATACACTGTGTCTGCGAACATTCCTACTCAAGTAACGAACATACAGTGTAGCGTTGTTAAAAGTACGCTACTTAACGGAATACGTACGAATTAGCGTACAAATACACTGTGTCTGCGAACATTCCTACTCAAGTAACAAACATACAGTGTAGCGTTGTTAAAAGTACGCTACTTAACGGAATACGTACGCATTAGCGTACAAATACACTGTCTGCGAACATTCCTACTCAAGTAACGAACATACAGTGTAGCGTTGTTAAAAGTACGCTACTTAACGGAATACGTACGCATTGGCGTACATTCTCAATAAATATGCGTATATTTGGCGTCGCCGTTATTTTAACCAGATTCGTTACGAACTTTATCAAAATTCGGTTCGGTGACGAACAGAACTTTTGGGAAAGTTCATAACGAATCTGGTTCGTTACGGTTCGGTTCGCTCATCCCTACTCAAAACCATTAGATCATTTATTTTTTGTTTCTAAATTAGTATAACAGAGATTATATTTCTTGCATATCCTCAACCGAAACTGTTAGTGAAAATGATTGTCAGGCTACATACAAATAGGCAAAACAAATACATATAATAATCATTCCATGAGACGAGTGACAATACAACATAAGTACTTTTGACATGTGGATTCTCAGAGATATACACTCACCGGCCACTTTATTAGGTACACCTGTCCAACTGCTCGTTAACACTTAATTTCTAATCAGCCAATCACATGGCGGCAACTCAGTGCATTTAGGCATGTAGACATGGTCAAGACAATCTCCTGCAGTTCAAACCGAGCATCAGTATGGGGAAGAAAGGTGATTTGAGTGCCTTTGAACGTGGCATGGTTGTTGGTGCCAGAAGGGCTGGTCTGAGTATTTCAGAAACTGCTGATCTACTGGGATTTTCACGCACAACCATCTCTAGGGTTTACAGAGAATGGTCTGAAAAAGAAAAAAACATCCAGTGAGTGGCAGTTCTGTGGGCGGAAATGCCTTGTTGATGCCAGAGGTCAGAGGAGAATGGGCAGACTGGTTCGAGCTGATAGAAAGGCAACAGTGACTCAAATTGCCACCCGTTACAACCAAGGTAGGCAGAAGAGCATCTCTGAACGCACAGTACGTCGAACTTTGAGGCAGATGGGCTACAGCAGCAGAAGACCACACCGGGTGCCACTCCTTTCAGCTAAGAACAGGAAACTGAGGCTACAATTTGCACAAGCTCATCGAAATTGGACAGTAGAAGATTGGAAAAACGTTGCCTGGTCTGATGAGTCTCGATTTCTGCTGCGACATTCGGATGGTAGGGTCAGAATTTGGCGTCAACAACATGAAAGCATGGATCCATCCTGCCTTGTATCAACGGTTCAAGCTGGTGGTGGTGGTGTCATGGTGTGGGGAATATTTTCTTGGCACTCTTTGGGCCCCTTGGTACCAATTGAGCATCGTTGCAACGCCACAGCCTACCTGAGTATTGTTGCTGACCATGTCCATCCCTTTATGACCACAATGTACCCAACATCTGATGGCTACTTTCAGCAGGATAATGCGCCATGTCATGTTCACTGTACTCAAATGGCCTCCACAGTCACCAGATCTCAATCCAATAGAGCATCTTTGGGATGTGGTGGAACGGGAGATTCGCATCATGGATGTGCAGCCGACAAATCTGCGGCAACTGTGTGATGCCATCATGTCAATATGGACCAAAATCTCTGAGGAATGCTTCCAGCACCTTGTTGAATCTATGCCACAAAGAATTGAGGCAGTTCTGAAGGCAAAAGGGGGTCCAACCCGTTACTAGTATGGTGTACCTAATAAAGTGACCGGTGAGTGTATTTTTTTGCCTTAGAATGTCATTTATTCACAGTAATTAACTGAATGTGTTTCAACATATAGATAGCTTTTCTATCTTTGCTAAAAGGAGGATAATGTTACTTTTTTTTTTAATCTGCCAGTGGTTGAGAAGAATAACAGATGGAATCAAGAGAACCATTATCAAATGAACAATAAGTATGGATGGGAAACACAGGCATACTAAACTTTTGATGGTTGATTATTCCATAGTTAAACCTCTACAGTGTTAGAGTCAAAGAATGACAACTACTGGAACAATATTTTCAATCTTGTTTATTTGTTCTCGTCTACATTTGAGGCGCTGACGCTTGAGTACACTGGGCCACCACAAGCATCTGATACAGATGGAGTGATTAGACTTCCTGAATATTAAACAATGGCTTGTTACGTGGTATTGAAACAGGGGAAACAAAGTGTGTCTTCTGCAGAATTGGTTTCACCAGCTCTACATGTCTTCCAGGATAAAAATAAACAGTCTCTTATTTTTGTTCCAAAGTCATTATTCAGAGACTGGTAAACTAAGGACTAGAAGAATGAAAGAATATTGAAATTTGTTTTGGGAGCAGTAGATTCCTAAGAGCTTTCAGCCTGAGTTTTATTGAAATTATATTTTATTTTCATGACTACTGTGCTATGCTTATTTCCCTTTAGCACTTCTTGTGTGGTTTCTTTCTAAAGCCAAGAACATCATGCTTATCACTGCAACATTGGATCCTAATTAAATAGAGGTCTGGATTAGTAAAATCCCTGTATACAATGCCAACAGAAGCCTTAAAATAAGGAATGAAACTTTTCTGTTCAATAGTGTATCTACTTTCTATCTTTTTATAAAGATTTCAATAGAAGTCTGACCAACCATATTAGTCTCGGCAAACCCATATATCTTTTCTTGCTAATGGGTTATGATTAGAAATGAGCGAGTACTAACATGCTCGTATGCTCGGTACTTGAGTCGAACATTTCCAGAAGTTCGGGTGTTTGTTCCGAATAACGAACCCTATTGAAGTCAATGGGAGATCCGAGCATTTTTGCAGGGGACCAAAGTTCTTCACAAGCAAGGTTGCCTAAACACCTGAAAACCTCAGAAAGTAATGGAAACACCACGGAAATGGATAGGGAACACCAGGGGCAGCATGCATGGAGCAGGCAGAGACAGTGCAAGGAGCAACAGGACTTTCAAGACAATTCAAGACAGTGAAACCATTACCACTTGCAAGCATAGAGAAGCTGTCACCCAACTTTCTGAGATTTCTGAATGACAACTTGTAGATCAGGACTCTAAGAAAGCTGGGTGATGACAATCTAATAGAAGGTATACCCTGGCTATCATATGCAACATTGAATTCCAACATGTGAGAACGTCAGACAGCAGACGGTGAGCAGGGTCCTGAGGGTGGCACCATCTGTGGTGGACTTCCTAAAATGTGCACAGATGCGGCGCACCTTTGTGAGCAACATAGCAAGCTCGGGGTAGGTCTTAAGAAACCGCTGGACCACTATGTTTAGTACGTGGCCATGCATGGCATGTGTGTGAGTCCACCAAGTTTCAGAGCCTCCACCAGGTTATGCCCATTGTCACAAACAACCAGGCCTGGTTGCAGGCTCTGTGGCGCAAGCCACACAGTGGTCTCCCCCCTGATGCCCTCTAACAGCTCCTGAGCCGTGTGCTTCTTCTTGCCCAAGCTAAGCAGTTTCAGCACGGCCTGCTGACGCTTCCCCACCGCAGTGCTGCTGCGCATTGAGCTACTGACACTCCACGATGTGGCCATCAATACTCTTTTGGAGGAGAAGAAGGAGGAGGAGGAGTGGGAGGTGAAGGGGGGTTGGAGGAAGAGGTTTAATGTGCCAGTGAAACAGACACCAAAGTTGGTCCTGAGATTCTGGGTATGGGTAGCACATGAGCAGGCCCACGGTCAGACTCAGTCCCAGCCTCCACCAGTCCTGGTGTAGTGACAATTGAACACTGCGCTCGGCCGACACCATACCTGCTGCCACAGACATATTTGGCCTGATGAAGGGCAGTATTTGCCTGAAATGTTTCCGCTGTTTGTGCAGAATACTTGGCTGAATAAAAAACATCTACTTTTCAAATTGCAAACTGGAGTGCTGTCCACTTTCTATACACCCTCATCACCCTGACACTGCACCAGCTCTTGCGAATCAGGGGACAGCATCTCCTCCGGTAGCACATCAGGGAAGGGATCAGTATAGAGTTCCAGGGAGTAAGTCTCCACATGGGATTGGACCCTGGAGGGTCCAGGCTGGCAAAAAGGAGGGCGAGGTGGAGGATGGACAGGTCCACTCCCCTCGCTCTCATGAGTAGACTGGCTGGAAGATGGGGCAGTGGACATATGGCTGGACGTGCTCTCCGCCATCCATTTCAGCACCTTCTCCTGCTCTTGGGGGAGGGTCAAAGGTGTACCATGCGGCACTGCAAGGTTTTGCAGAAAAGCAGGCATCCTGAATTGGCGACTTTCCACTGCTCCCACAGCAGCAGGCACAGTGTCACCCCACACACTACCACAGGCACCGCCTCTGCCCACCACACCAGTTCCACGCCCATGTCTCCCACCTCTACCACCTTTACCCTTGCCTCTGCTGCTCTCCATTTGGAGACTATATATATGTATGTTATTACATGGGGAATTCATGAAGCTATTAAAACATGCATGTCAGGATTGGTGAAAGGTCCTCTTTAAGCTTCTTTTTTTAATAATAAAACTGAAAAGTGGGGCGTGCAAAATTATTCGGCCCCCTTGCATTAATACTTTGTTGCGCCACCTTTTGCTGCAATTACAGCTGCAAGTCGCTTGGGGTATGTCTCTATCAGTTTTGCACATCTAGAGACTGAAATTCTTGCCCATTATTCCTTGCGAAACAGCTCAAGCACTTTGAGGTTGGATGGAGAGCGTTTGTGAACAGCAGTTTTCAGCTCTTTCCACATATTCTCAATTGGATTCAGGTCAGGACTTTGACTTGGCCATTCTAAGACCTGCATACATTTTTTTGAACCATTCCATTGTAGATTTTGCTTTATGTTTGGGATCATTGTCTTGTTGGAAGATAAATCTCCGTCCTAGTCTCAGGTCTTTTGCAGACTCCAAAAGGTTTTCATCCAGAATGGTCCTGTATTTTGCTCCATCCATCTTCTCATCAATTTTAACCATCTTCCCTGTCCCTGCTGATGAAAAGCAGGCCCAAACCATGATGCTGCCACCACCATGTTTGACAGTGGGGATGGTGTGTTCAGGGTGATGAGCTGTGTTGCTTTTATGCCAAACATATTGTTTTGCATTGTTTCCAAAAGGTTCGATTTTGGTTTCATCTGACTAAAGCACCTTCTTCCACATGTTTGCTGTGTCTCCCAGGTGGCTTGTGGCAAACTGTAAACAAGACTTTTTATGGATATCTTTGAGAAATGGCTTTCTTCTTGCCACTCTTCCATAAAGGCCAGATTTGTGAAGTGTTCGACTGATTGTTGTCCTATGGACAGACTCTCCCACCTCAGCTGTAGATCTCTGCAGTTCATCCAGAGTGATCATGGGCCTCTTGGCTGCATCTCTGATCAGTCTTCTCCTTGTTTGAGATGAAAGTTTAGAGGGACGGCCGAGTCTTGGTAGATTTGCAGTTGTCTGATACTCCTTCCATTTCAATATGATCGCTTGCACAGTGCTCCTTGGGATGTTTAAAGCTTGGGAAATCTTTTGGTATCCTAATCCAGCTTTAACCTTCTCCACAACAGTATCACGGACCTGCCTGGTGTGTTCCTTGGTCTTCATGATACTCTCTGTGCTTTAAACAGAGCAGGTGTATTTATACGGAGACTTGATTACACACAGGTGGATTCTATGTATCTTCATCAGTCATTTAGGACAACATTGGATCATTCAGAGATCCTCAATGAACTTCTGGAGTGATTTTTCTGAACTGAAAGTAAATGGGCCGAATAATTTTGCACGCCCCACTTTTCAGTTTTATTATTACAAAAAAAAGTTTAAATGATCCAATAAATTTTGTTCCACTTCACAATTGTGACCCACTTGCTGTTGATTCTTCACCAAAAATTTAAAATGTTATACCTTTTTGTTTGAAGCCTGAAATGTGGCAAAAGGTTGAAAAGTTCCAGGGGTCCGAATACTTTCACAAGGCACTGTATGTATATATATATATATATATATATATATATATATATATATACAGTACAGACCAAAAGTTTGGACACATCTTCTCATGCAAAGAGTTTTCTGTATTTTCATGACTATGAAAATTGTAGATTCACACTGATGGCATCAAAATTATGAATTAACACATGTGGAATTATATACTTAACAAAAAAGTGTAAAACAACTGAAAATATGTATTTTATTCTAGGTTCTTCAAAGTAGCCAACTTTTGCTTTGATTACTGCTTTGCACACTCTTGGCATTCTCTTGATGAGCTTCAAGAGGTTTTCACCTGAAATGGTTTTCACTTTACAGGTGTGCCCTGTCAGGTTTAATAAGTGGGATTTCTTGCCTTATAAATGGGGTTGGGACCATGAGTTGTGTTGGGCAGAAGTCAGGTGTATACACAGCTGATAGTCCTACTGAATACACTGTTAGAATTTGTATTATGGCAAGAAAAAAGCAGCTAAGTAAAGAAAAATGAGTGGCCATCATTACTTTAAGAAATGAAGGTCAGTCAGTCTGAAAAATTGGGAAAACTTTGAAAGTGTCCCCAAGTGCAGTCGCAAAAACCATCAAGCGCTACAAAGAAACTGGCTCACATGAGGACCGCCCCAGGAAAGGGAGACCAAGAGTCACCTCAGCTGCGGAGGATAAGTTCATCTGAGTCACCAGCCTCAGAAATCGCAGGGTTAATAGCAGCTCAGATTAGAGACCAGGTCAATGCCACACAGAGTTCTAGCAGCAAACAAATATCTACAACAACTGTTAAGAGGAGACTGTGTGCAGCAGGCCTTCATGGTAAAATAGCTGCTAGGAAACCACTGCTAAGGACAGGATACAAGCAGAAGAGACTTGTTTGGGCTAAAGAACACAAGGAATGGACAGTAGACTAGTGGAAATCTGTGCTTTGGTCTGATGAGTCCAAATTTGAGATCTTTGCTTCCAACCACTGTGTCTTTGTGCGACACAGAAAAGGTGAACGGATGGACTCTACATGCCTGGTTCCCACCGTGAAGCATGGAGGAGGAGGTGTGAGGGTGTGGGGGTGCTTTGCTGGTGACACTGTTGGGGATTTATTCAAAATTGAAGGCATACTGAACCAGCATGGCTACCACACCATTTCAGGTGACTACCTCTTGAAGCTCATCAATAGAATGCCAAAAGTGTGCAATGCAGTAATCAAAGCAAAAGGTGGCTACTTTGAAGAACCTAGAATATAAGACATATTTTCAGTTGTTTCACACTTTTTTGTATATAATTCCACATGTGTTAATTCATAGTTTTGAAGCCTTCAGTGTGAATCTACAATTTTCATAGTCATGAAAATACAGAAACCTCTTTGAATGAGAAGGTGTGTACAAACTTTCAGTCTGTACTGTATATACGTCTATATATGTGTAGGATGTATGAAGTGAGCTTGCACACGTGTGCACAAAATGCTATTATGCACGCACAATACGCCACAGCACAGTACGTATCAGCTTTATTAGAATAGATGCCTTACAGTATCACACACTATATAACACTGTGAGAGCACCTACTGTATGATATACAGCACAGATTACAGCAAGCAACACTTATATAATAGCAGGTCTCCTGATGCAGGCAGCCAATCACTCCTAGACAAGTAGAAAAGGTAGTAGGTCATGGTAGGAGGTCCTACAGCCTTCCCTGCTTGTTTATTGGCTAAGAAATAGGTGCTAAACATGCAGGGAGAAGTTTTAAAAAAACACGAACATCACGCAGTACTCGGCCGAGTACCGAGTACTGCCGAGTACCCTAATATCCATGCGGATAACGAATTGTGACGAACAGGTTCGCTCATCTCTAGTTATGATTGCTTAAATTAAAAAAAAAAACCCTCACAGTCTTGATTTTAAATACAATTACTAAAGTCAAGAACAATTTGTCTTATGGCCTGGCAAAACTGAAATGGAATGAAATATTGAGAGTTCTGCACCTCCAGAGATACGCACCTCCAATGGGATGTTTATATTGATATGGCTATTACTTTATTTTCCACAGTAATTAGAATATCCAGGTGAAATATTTTTGCAATGTAAAGATATTAAAACCAATTTTAATTTAGATGTTTTACTATATTCAAATTATTTTTTTTTATTTTTATTTTTAAGTATATCAAAGGTTTTTGTTTTTTTATAGAACACCCATGAGTTTTTATGTCCTTATATTTCTTCAAATAATGAATAGTCTATTACAGAAGTGTGATTGAGGAATTTCAATGGATTTCTCAGATAGAGTTTTTTCTTTAGCAGCATAAATAACAACAAATGTCTTCTTAATATTACTTAGAATTTTTTTTATGAGAAATGATAAACGAGTAATATTATATATCTATCTATGGACTTGTTTGATTCAAAATGGTCTCTAAAAAATGATTAAAACCGTGTTGGTCATGAAGACTATATTGGCTTTAAAACATATCCCTGTTTTCACTACATTCATGAATTTCTTTGTTTCTTTTTTTCATTTCACAAAGAGCTGCCAAAGATTTCTGAAAAAAATGACATTATGAAAAAAGTTAGCTTTGAAATTAGTACCAAATCGGTACTAATTTCATTGGTAATCAGTACCAAAGCCCATATTATTCAATTATATATATTTTTAAATACAGAGATATGAATACAGCAGTGAGTCACAGAAGTCTCACGCGACTTTGTGTGAGATGAAGTTTGGCTCCACTGAGCCAATACTAGGGATGAGCGAACTTTTGAAAAGTTCGGTTCGGTTCGCTTCGGCGAACTTTAGTGAAGTTCGGATTCGTACGAACCGAACCTAAAACGAACCTTGCTATAATGGCTGAATAATTGCTGCTACAATAATGGGGGTCTGATAGGGTATAGTTTCGTTTACTTGCAGTTGCTATTACAATGAAAAAAGTGGAAAAAATCCAAGTGACTTCAACAACGGCGACACAAAATATACGCATATTTGAGAATTTACACTAATGCGTACGCTAATGCGAACATTACCGCACAAATAACGAACATACAGTGTAGCGTTGTTAAAGGTACGCTACTTAACTGAATATGTACGCATTAGCGTACGCATACACTGCGTCTGCAAACATTCCTACTCAAGTAACGAACATACAGTCTAGCGTTGTCAAAGTTACGCTACTTAACTGAATATGTATGCGTTAGCGTACGCATACACTGCGTCTGCGAACATTCCTACTCAAGTAACGAACATACAGTCTAGAGTTGTCAAAGGTACGCCACTTAACTGAATATGTACGCATTAGCGTACGCATATACTGCGTCTGCGAACATTCCTACTCAAGTAACAACTGATATTACGCATTAGCGTACATTCTCAATAAATATGTGTATATTTTGCATCGCCGTTATTTTAACCAGATTTGTCACGAACTTTCTGAAAATTCGATTCGATGACGAATCGAACTTTTGGGAAAGTTCGTAACTAATCTGGTTCGTTACGGTTCGGTTCGCTCATCCCTAGCCAATACATTTTAATGCTGTATGAAAACAGCATTAAAATCAAAGTATTTGAACAAATCAACTTTGGATCTATGATCTGAAAAATGATTAGCTGAAGCCTAGCACTTAGATCTAGATGAGTAAATCTATTCTAAACTAATTAAATTTGTGATGAATTCCTCTAAAAACTTTGGTTTCCAACTAATGCAAAGTTTTTGGGATTTGTACCACCATTTTGCAAATAAAAATACTGGAAGGAAGAAGATGATAGAGGATCACAGGACCCATCTTGGCAGGCTTGCCCATAATGCCACGCAGTCAGCCTCAGTCAATCATAAACAACTATAGCTATGATGTCAGTGGACATGTCATAGGCACCATGTAAGATCCCAACCAGGATCTGCCATGTGTTTTTGGACTTGTACATTAGAGGAATAGTATGTTGATTAGTTAGAGGAAAGAGACCTTAAAACACAGAACACATCTAGTTTAGGATCAAATTAGTTCTTCCACACTGAACACAAGACATTATCTAGTAAAATAATTTTTTAAAAAATTTATAATTAATTGACAGTCAGGCTGTCTCAAGGAGGTGGTCAGCCATTTTACAGAGTACTGATTCATAATTATGTGTATTGCAGTTGTTATGGATCAATGAGTGTGGACCAACTGTGCCAACTAACCAGTTTGACATAAAATTGCATGAATTATGCATTTTATTATAGAACAAAATTAGATCAGGTGCATGTATCTATATAATAGCATTAAGGCTGCTTCCACACTTGTGTTTTCAGTCTGTTTGGTATATGTGCTCGAACAGCACCCAATAGATATGTCAAATAGATCTCTATTCAACCAAATGAGCAGGGGTGTAGTCCCATAAAAAAGCACATAGCTATAAAGCTATAAAATCTGAGGCAGTAAGGTGGCATTAGCAGTGTTAAGTAGAGCTAGCAGCATAGGTGGGACTAGCAATATGCCAGGTAATGAAAGAAGCAGCAACCTTGTACTGTTGCTTATATCAAGCTTCAACAAGTCAGCTAGTTCAACAAGTCAGCTGAGATACCTATGTTACATAACTGTAATGCCATGAAGATGATCCCTTGGCCTGCTGAGCATGCTGCCCTTTTACTCACACAGACTTCTCTCCCATATCAAACCTTTTTCACAGAGACTACTCCTCATCACTCTTTCTCATACAGAGAGTTCCCCATGCACTTCCCTCTCCCATTTAGCAAGTAGCCGAATCAAATTTTTAAGAACTTTGCTCATCTCTAGTGGTAACCTTTCTCCTTCAAGCCTGGTCATGTGACCTACCAGAAGTAATGATTATGATGTCTTGATGCAAAATAATGGAAATATTGTAGTGATTTTGCTGCATAAACAAATGCAGGGTACATGGAGCCTCTTTTTGGAGCACTTACTCCTGATGCCCCACTAGACCACTGACTAGGGTGCAGTGGAGCATTCTAATTTGCCACTAGGGTATAGTAGAGCATTCTGACATGACACTTTCTGACTTCATATCAGTTTTTTCTTTTGAATATTAAAACTGGAAAAACTCAGTTCTCCCACGTGGTGATGTAATTGGGCACATCTCAGGTCCTTTGGCAGGTCCTGCTGAATGAAGATAGAAGAGACTGCTGCAGCACGATCAAGTGGATTAGGTGAGGTTTTTTTAACACCTAAATGGTTGTTCTGCACTCTGTCTTAAGAATGCTATTATTTTCCGATTTAACTATGTTATAACGGAAAATAATAAAATCCCCTGAACACCATACCCGGACTTCAGTGAAAGTCTTGGTTCGGGTCCAAACTTTGCAGTTTGGGTTCGTTTATCCCTAGATAAGGTAGCTGGATTCAAGTTTATTGGCATTCTCTAGAGAAACCCATAGCATATCATGAGAATTTGCCAAAAATGTCTGACTTACAGTGTATTAAAGATAGAAAACAACACATGATAAGCAACGTGACCCAGATTGAGCCCATGAAAACCAAAGAAATAAAATCACTTGGAGACATTTTTATTATTATTAAAGATGAAGCTAATTCCTATTTAGCAGACAATGAGCTCTGCAGTAGAGCCGCTAATGGTCTTTAGCTCTGAGAAGTTCTCTCCCTTGCAGGGATCAAAATGTCCTTCGAGTGTGATATATGAGGATGTAGCTAGCTAGAAAATATAATAAAACCGTGGACTGAACTCTCTAAACATACTTGTAAGGATGTTACCCTTTTGGCATCAAATAATTGTTGTTTTCATCTTTGTCTGACAGCCATGGACAAATGATTACCAGTACAGTGTTACGGTAGAGCTTGTGTAGCATATCCAAGGGATTTTAGTATGTCTGAATTTTGTTAGAATTGCACTCATGCAATGCTTCTACTACTTATAGACTGAAATAGTCCAGACAATGCCAAGTAAAGGCTTAACTCTAATAGGCATTTTGCTTTTGGGCTTCTGTTAAATCAATAATGAATTGGATGTATTATGGCAATTTTCTGTAATGAATGAAGCTTGTTATACCATACATCTCAGTATAAGGTCAAAATGTATGATCAGGTCATAAAGCAATGAAAGCAGTAGAGAGTTATGATAATGTTTTGTAAATTGTTTCTTTCCTTAATTCCGTTCTGCTATGCAAGGTTAAAAATGGACTTGATATGGTTAGTGCAACCTCTTTATTGAAGTATATAGAGTTCCTTCTAGATTACTAAATGTTTGCCCCTTATCTCTACATGTGAACAGAATGTGTTGCATTTTCTGTTAAAGTGGTTGTGCTATGTTTTGATGTTATCCCCTAACTGATCCGTGGTGCTCTGGGAACAGCAGTTAGTTATCCATATCCTGTTTATAGAGCATAGCTTTAAAATTTGGTAAAACCCATTTAATATGATCTCAAGTGCATTATGAATATGATTGTCCATAAAGTCAATAATCTTGTCATACAAAAGTTGCATGCAATGACAATGCTCTGAATTTGTTTAATGAGAAATAGGAGTTCTTACAACATTCCTCTGAAAAGAAAGGCTACATTCATAGGATGTTTCACCACACGTCCATTTTAACAACAATGGTAGTCTATGGGGTTATTCATGTTCTATTTTATCCATTTTTACTGACCAACAGCCCCCCAAACAACTGAACAGGACCGTATTAACATCCGTTTTTCAGAAAGGCATCAGTAAAAAATATGTTCATTAAGAATGGACCTTTTTGCCATTTTTCATGGATTTTTTTTCCCACTGTTGTATAAGGACACATCTATATTTTGTAGCAGTAACTTTTAATTAATAAATGTGTTTTTAAATGGCATGTTCAATATACTCACACAGAAGTGAATCTGAGCATTTGTTTGGAGGAAGAAGACATAAAACATACTGCATCTTTGCAACACCCTCAGAATAGTATAGTTCTATCCACAGCCCATAATGGTCTTGTGTCAAACATACCCATGGAAAAATCTCAAGAATTAGAAAAAAAATAATGTAAAGAAGGAAAAAAAAGACACCATAGGATCAGAAGAAAGACACCATAGAAGCAGAGGAACATTAGAGGTGATAAAAGAAGAAACAAAGCAGAAAGAAGAATAATTTAGTATTAATGAAATTAAACCACATGCATCTTTAAAAAAAAAAAAAAAACTCAGCCAGACAAGAGTTGAGCCTTTCTTTCATGAGTTTCTGCCAAGAGGTGAACAAGCTAGGATTAATCCTAGTGTTCATGATCATCCCAATGTAGAATATCTGGATGTTACCTGCTGAGATAAACCGACAGAAATGAACTTTTCCCACAATGGCTCAGAAAGCTCCATATATTTCATCTGGATTTCTGGTTTTATTGTACACTGCCATAAATATGATGTCTGGGTGCACACTTATAGTAACAATTATAAAATTGTATGTGCTTTGTATCTGTTGTATAAGGATTCCCAAGCAGTGATTTCTGCTGAAGAGAAGGTTCATTCACCAATTGGCTGACTGCTTTGAAGCCTCCATTCTATCCCAGCAAGATTGAGTTGGATAGGCTGGGCCTCTGTCTAACACCTCTGGCTGCCAGGTACAAACTTCAGAAAATAATCCGCTACCCCCTGATAAACCGGATACCGGAGAAAGGGGATTTACTTTGGTGGGAGATTTGAAAACTTTCAAATAAAGATATTTCAATATTCAATGCTCTCCACTCCCCTCATTAATTCCACCCCAGTGGAAGAACTGGGATTTGTATAGTCAATAACTGGGCCGATCAGAAACTGGAAACCATTCCTGGTTGTATAAAAATGTTGCATGGACATATTTCAGTGTTACACCGTGTGGGAGTCCCAGCCGAGCTGATGGGTAGCCATTATGGTACGGCAACCGTATGTGACATCCACATTTTTTTATTTTATTCTGAAGGTACATGTAAGTGAAGACTTCATCATTGTTGACCAAATACTTTGATAGTAAATAGCAAGGTCATACATTCTTCTTACTTTTACAGTCTATTACTGCAGTATCATATTTCACAATTCTATACTCAAGATTCAAGGAGTATTTCAATTTTAAACATAGTAACATTCCTCAAAATTTCCCTTAGAAACTACTGTAGAATTATCATACACTGTAGTTGTCAAGTGTTAGTAGTCCTTAAATGTCAGTTTTGGTAAGACAATTAATATATGTCACACACCTAGTTACCTGCTGTCAGTTTGATTTTGATGTTGTATGTAACAGATGAGCTATAATGCTCCCTTTTTAGAGGTATTTCTGTAAGTAAATGACCCCCTTAGTTTTGGAACAAAGAGCTCAGCTCCATTTAAAACATTATCAAGGTAAGATCTTTTGCTACCATCACCTCTCATTGTATCATATGGGCGTAGTCCGATTGCCATGTTGGGCACTGGTTTATGGAGCCCGCCCATCTCAACTTTTGGTGACTGTTACTTTACTTAATCTTTGCATACTGTATATATTTTATCATAGTTTAGTAAACTCTTTATGCACCTAAGATTTGTTAAGTCTATTTTTTCCAAAACTTCTAATTTCACGATAATACAATTCAATTCAATGCATTTAGCACATTCTTCATGGCATTTTCAGTGATGTTTTTTCACTACAATATGTTTATTTAATTCTGAAAGCACTTTAAAGCAAATATTGAAGGTCTACATAAAATAATTTTTGTTTGTGTAGTTTTTTTTGTGTGAAACATTGTGTCAACCAAACGGTTTGACTTTAGGCTAAACCTAAGGGTGTTATCCTGGCAGTCCCTTGGTATTTACACCTTAACCCCTATACTGAAATCTGGACTAGGCTGCAGGGAAGACATCAGGCTTCTAACTCCTGGAGTAGTTCTGATGTAGTATACAGCTCATCCACAGGGTCTGAAACACCATTGAGAGACACCGAGAGACCAGGAAAAACTTGTAGTCAGCAACAAGCCAAAGTCAGTGCAGGCAGACTTCGTGTAAATCCATGAAACAGGTGTGAGATCAGGCCAGGCAGCTATGGATCAATATAGCAATCAGGCACAGGTCAGGTCAGACAGGTCTACACCCACTGCCCATAACAACAGTTGGAAAATGGGAGTGTACATTTAAACAAAACTGCCTAAAGATATACTAAGTTTATCATACAGAGTGGTCCACAGTGATAAATGTGGTACATTATAGACTGTCTAATCCAAGTTGTCCAAATATTAGACAGGATTAGTTAATCTGCCTAAAGCCATTTATTAGTACCTATCACACACATTGAGGGACAATTATCAGGACTGGAATTCCCATGCGGCAGAATTTATCCCTGCATGGCAGTGTGACATGTGCCTAATTTACTAAGAGGCAGATGCTTCTTGATAAATTAATTGCATCTCAGGCAGTCTGTTTGCCCCCGGCTTGTGTACATTTCAGCTATAACTTATGCCAGTTTCTTAACTTACGACATGCTAAGCCCCATCCCTCTCACTAAACCCCAATTCCTTTTCTCACAACTTCAGAAAAGTGTCAAGAAGCTCAAACAGTCACAAATTATGACACAAATGTGGCATGCACCATAAATTGACTTTTTTTTACGTAATTGTGGCATAAACGTTTTAGTAGATGTCCCCCATTGTGTCCTCATTTTATATGCTAGCAGTCCTGCTTCACTAGAAGAAAGTAAAAAAAAAGTTAAACAAGTTTGAGAATGTTCTTTCATCTTGAAGACTCTCATTATTAGTATTTAAGCTGTGATTTGTCTTTAGCAGTATTGTTTGCATAAAACTGAGCAGTGTAAGTGCACTCATCTATAAACCACAGAGGTATTCGCTTTCAAAAGGAAATTATTCTTTTTCATACATTTATATTAATCATTTTTTTCAAGTGTGATTTTCCAAGGCTTAAAACCTATATTTTTTCTTTAAAATGTCATGTTCTACAGTATAATTTGTTCAATTGGATGCTTAGTTAACATTTATTTTCAACACCCACAGAAAGGCAATAAATGTAGGTAATTGCCGTATTTTGTTGACCAAATGAGGCAGAATGACTAAGGCTTTGTATACAATGCATTCACGAGGTATATGCTCACTACAAAGGCATCTGATAGGCCTGCGGAGACTGCCATACAGTGGAACCCATCAGTATTGTAAGAAAACATGTTGCATAGAGTACTATTTTTACCTTACACTGTACATAGAAAAGCACAATCTGCTGCTCTTTCTTATACAGTTGAAAAAAATGGTAAGCAAAGCTCATTCTTGCCTCCAATCTGGTAGATGGAGACATTTTGACACATTTAATTTACACATTGGGAACTTCTTCCAGCATATAAATTAAACATAGTGCATAGAAGATTATTTAGGCTACTTTCACACTAGCGGCAGCCTTCTCCGGCAGGCTGTTCCGGCGAGAGAACAGCCTGCCAGATCCGTGCCACTGCTAGTGGACCGTGCTGCTGGAAGTCTGCTCCGGCCCCTTCACTATAATGGGAGAGGGCCTGAGGTCCGGCCACAGCACGGCAAACATGCCAAGAGGCAGCCAGAATAAAACTACAACATGCCAAGTTGTCCAGCCCGGTCAATCAAGTGCCAGGAGGACTGTTATCAGCTTTGGGAACACCTAGTCATAGGTGCTTGATGAGAAGAATCAATATGTACGAATTTATTCGCTAATCACTAACAGGGACATAACATCACGGTGACATCGCTGAGAACACTGCTAGGCAAAGCCTTTACCTAGCAGTGTAAGTTTGTAAATAGAGATGAGCGAATCATCCAAAATTCGCTTTGGCGAATGTTCGACGAATTTACGAATTTACAAGATTCGTTCTTAATACGAATTTATTCGGTCGAATTTTATTTAAAAAATAATTGTTGTTTTGTAAACATTTCTACACAAATTGCGAACATACAGTCAGCGTTGTTAAAAGTACGCAATACATAAGCATTAGTGTACAAAGTGCGTACGAATCCTTAGCGTACTATTGACTCACGATTGCGTAATACGCATGAGGCTAGGCCACGGCATATAGTCTTTAGAGGCAGTCCATATGAGGTAGAAAAGTAAGGTGTTAGCTATCTGGCTAAGTGCATAATTCACTAAACAACACCGTACAATAAGTGCATTAATATAGGACACATTGCAGTACCTGAAAAAGAATACACACAATGGGCTAAAGTGCTTGAACGTTGCTGAACCTGTAAAAACATTATTGGTAAAATACAGCAAAGACAGTATGCAAACATTTTAGTGCAATTTCACATTTGCACGCATAAAAGGCTCAGATATATGTTTGAGTCTCTCCTTATGGCTGCTTGATAATAAAACACTGGAACACAGTACAAAATGCAATTGTAATCCACGTGGGGTAATTTTGTAATCCAAACAGGTAACGTGTAATCCACATGGATGATATAAAATAGCAGAAAATAGAGAACCCTTTTTCCAAAGGGGGCTCCCAAATAACCTGAGGGGGGGGGAGGAAAATAGGAGCGCTTAGGCGCAACTGGGAATTTTCTGCAGAATAGGGGGAGTCCTGACAAGCCATGCCCATCTGGGTGAGAGTCAAATAGGGTGCAATACAAACAAAAAAAGTGCCAACTAGCTCTCACCTGTCAGGTGCAGTCCATTGCGTGGCTCCCATAGGTCCTCTTGAAGTGTCCTTTAAATCAGACAGCCAGTATGGTTCCTCAGATGAGGGACCTGAAGTCCTCTTTGCTTGAGCTACTGCTGAAAGACATGAGAGGACGCTCCTGCCTCCTGTAGGCCAAGCTCGCTGCCATGGTGGAACTCCACTGCCCTCTTCTTCCAGAAGTTGGACTTGACCGGGTCCGGGTGGTGGTCACGCTGGCGAGCGCTGCAGCCACTTGCGCTTTTCCAGATCCTCCTGCCGGGACAGAAGGGGTAAGGACTTCTGGCTGCAGCGGTGGAGGCAAGGTTGCATCCAGGGAAGAAGCCCCAGCTCCCCTGGCTGCTGCTGGCTTCATCTTCCACGGTAGTTGGTACTGGTGGATCATCGTGGGTTGGAATGTAAATGATGACGTTATCAGCTGACCCAGCTGAAAGGACTGTGATGGTGGTGGTGCTGGCAGTCCAGGTATCAGAGGCTCCGGCTGTGGCTTTCCCCTCTGAGAGGAGTGTATCATCATTTTCCCACTTCACAAAGAATGCGTACATTACGTACGTAGCGTACGTTATGTACATAGCGTTAGCGTTCAAAATTTTCCAAAAATTTACGAATAATACGAAGCGAATCTGAAAAAGTCCGGATACGCTTCAGAGTAGAAAATTTGTAAGATTCGATACGAATCTACAAAGCGGCAAATAGATTCATTCATCTCTATTTGTAAACAAGAAAGCCCTTGCCCTGGGCATGAAATGCTCCGATGCTCATCTCAGAAGGGCTGTCTGAGTGAAAAAAAGAATATGTCCAGGTACAGCTCTGAACCTGGTCAATCCCTTTAACTTTGACATTGGCTAAAATGACAACACTTTTCATGAAGGTGACATCATAAGTGCTTTTATCCAGTAGAAAGTTGTCATTTTTCAGTCTTTTCCCCTATAAGCTGAATGACTCCAGCTCATTAACATCTTTATTATAAATGTATAAAACATTACAATTATAAGGCAATCCTACTTCCCTTACCCAAAGACTACCCCACTGGAGGAAGAGAGAAAAAAATAAATAAATAATAATAACAATAATAATAACAACAACAACAACAACAAAACAACAACAACAACAATAATAATAATAAAAGTCATTAGTTAGGATTTCAATCAGACCAGACATTGCTCCATTTATTGTGTTTTTTCTTAATTTCTCATATCCTTTCACTTTATATGTTAAATTTTCCCAACTTTGATATACATGACAGTTCAGTTGACATCCAACTTCTGGCAATAACCAGTCTCGCTAAGAACAACACTTTTGTGAGGAACTCCTTTTTAGCCCTTAATATTTTAAACTTTCTCTTTAGGTCACAGTAGCCATACAACAATAAATCAAATATAAGGTTATATAATTCTATAAATTCAATACATTTATATTCTGGATGGCTGTGCATACTCCAGATATAGTATGGTTTATACCAGATAAGTTATCTGTGGTCTATATCAGATAGCCTTTCTCCGCTAGGGATACCCTATCTCTGGAATAATTCAATGTCATAGACAAGATAATGAGTTTCATGTCTCCACTACACAAATAATATTATCTCACAGTCTTTATGTGAAAAACCTTATCCAGAGAGAAGCCACTAGTCAAGTTTCATAACATAGATAACATCCATGAACTCCTTCCCTGTAGAAATATAGACATAATCTATGCCTCAGAAGTCTCACATCACCATTTTCCTTATGTAACATTTTATTTTTTATTTTTTTTTACCATGAGTAAAATTAAAGAGGTTGTCTCACTTCTGCAAATGGCATTTATCATGTAGAGAAAGTTAATAACAGGCAGTTACTAATGTATTGTGATTGTCCATATTGCTTCCTTTACTGGCTGGATTCCTTTCTCTATCAGATTATACATGGCTCGTTTCCAGGGGTCACAGCCACCGCTGATATGAGGTGGCCGGGATAGGGTCTGCTGCACATGTTTGTCTATGAGCATTCCCACGGTCCCAGCCACCAGAGAGTCTAGTGATTTTTCCTACAGTGTGCAAGCATGGCCACTACTGCTGGATTGTAGGGTGGTCGTAACCATGGTAGACAGTGGACAATGTATAATGTGAAAAATAGAAAAATTAAACCAGCCAGCAAAGGAGGCAATATGGATAATCACAATACATTAGTAAGTGCCTGAATTAACTTTCTCTACATCATAAATGCCACTTGCTAAAATGAGGCATCACCTTTAAATTCATGAACCGTGTGTATATGCCGTTTCTATATCCATAACACTATCCAATCACACAAAAGACAGGAAAAAGACTGTTGTACAATATAATGAAGGAAGCTCAGATTCTTAATTCCCAGAAGCATTCACATATATTAGAAGCTTTATTAAACAAAGCAAATATGGAAAGAATCTGACATGTGGTGATCTGACATTTCAAACTAGGAGGGTTTACTTTTGTCACACCTTGACATGACAAAAATACGCAATAATATACTGTATGCATTTGGGAATACAAACCTCACGTTATCCCATACCAAAATTAACAACCTACTGGAAAAACAAAAACTCACTTCTAAATGTATAAGAGCTCAAGAAACTGGATGTAAAATATTATTAGGAAAACAGCAAACAAATCAACAAAAAATGTTGGAAGTGCCAAGCAGAATGCCCCAATATTTTTGAATTCTTTCGGGACTAATGAATAATATATATGTCAGGTCAAACTGAAAGTCAGAAATACTCCATCTACTTCTTTCCCATGTTCAGCTATAATACTGTAAAACTATTCTCTCTGCATCTAGACTCTCAGAAAAATATATTTCTGATTCAGCACCAGAATAAACATTCAATCAAAACACGTTGGTAGGACCGAGCAGTATGTTACAGGACTTTTAATATATTCCTTAATAAATATGGAACTGACTTTATTCTGGTTTGTGCTGAATTAACATTAGTTTTTTTTTACAGATTTACTAGAAGCGAGATTTGTACACCAGATCCAGCCAGCTGATTTTCTACTTTCTACATCTAGACTCTTACCCTCAGTATCATGAAAATTTCATAACGGAATGCCTTTAGAGGCATCAGCCCAGGCCTTTAGAGGCATTCCGTTATGTATTCTGCCATAATAGAAGTCTTTGGCCAGCATAATGGATCCTTCCGGTTTCTTTTATGCAGGAGATGCACTACTCCCCACTTTTAACAATGTGTGTGTGGAGGAGGGGATGGGGGGTAATTGGAATATGGTAGGGCCATACATAAAGTTGTATTGTGACCAAGATCTTTTAGCAGCTTCATTTTGCCAGCCGTGTGAACTTTATGTATGAAGACTGCATGGGAATGAGGCAGGAGTGTTGCGATACTGACTGGCATTAGCAAAGCAATATACTGTGCCTCGCACAAATCTTAATGATCACTATAAAGATAGTCTTTATCAGCCAACAAAATGCCAGACCACACGTTTCATCTAAACAGAGTATAGGATTTTTTCTCCACTTTTCCTTTTGCAGTAAAATGCAGCACTTTCTACTGTAGATTAACAATTCACTGATAATTCCTCTCACATAAACACATTATTTAGCTGTGCTAATGGTAATTTACTGAAGTAATAAAGTGTAAATGAGTGTAATAGTCTAACTACAATATCATGGGCATGCACTTATAGTCCTCAAAAATCAATCTGCACAAATGGGAATGTACTGGAGAAAACAAAGGCTGCTGCCTATTAGCAGAATTCTGCCTATGCATGCAACAATAAGGGGAAGTTCACACTGAGTTTTTGGGCACTGATTTTGGCTTGTTTCCGCCTCAAAAAATAGTTCCAAAAATACCTCCAAACAGCTTCCCACTTGGAAAAAAGAAGAGTGGAGAAAAGCAGCATGCCCTGTCTTGGAGCAGAATACCCCAGTGGTTTTAAAAAAAGCTTTGAAAAACATAAAAAATGCGTTCAAAACCTGCAAAGAAAAAAAACATGCTGATTCTATGCTGAATTTTGGGAGACTGATTTGCAGATGTTCCGAATCCATTGTATGAACATACCCTAAAGGTTATGGAAATGCTTTGCGAGCAATTATCTAAAGCAAATGAGAAAGCTGAATGTTTCCTTTCATAATTACAGGATTGAAATATTGTTTTGCTTAATATTTTACTTTTTCAGAGGCATATTATATAATATTTTTTCTTTCAGTAACACTCCTATCAGAATACTAGTAAAGACTGGCACGGTGTATCGATGAAGATGCAATATACATTGGAGGAATAACTTGAAGTTCCTAGGCTCCAATACAAATTTGGAACAGGGACTCAACATTTAAGTGCATTTTATTGTACCTCTTATGTGGCTAAGAAACCAAAGGGGCTCTCCAGGCACCACTTTCCAGGTGCAACTGCAGTCTCTGCACCTTATATGCTGACAATCCACACAGCATTGTTACTGCACAGGGTGACTGCTCAGAACTGAGTAGTTACAAATGTGAAAATCTGCAGCATGTTCTAAGTTCTACATTGACTCTTCTTGCTATACATGGATGGTGTTTTAAAAATCCTACCTATGATACATGTGGGTCTTTGATGTCTACAAAATATAATGCATCTTAATTCAATGCCATAGTATAGAGATAAAGAATACAGTGAGGTCACAGCACAGGACTAATAAACATGATGATAAAGCTAAAACATAATGCACAAAGTGATGTCACTGACCTCCTTTACTTATTCATTCCCATACCCCATCTTTATTACTGTATATTTGGAGAAGATTAGCATATATTGTGTAATATACACAGTTAAGTCACATTATTATGACCACCAGCTAATATTCAGAGTAACTGCCCTGTGCAACACCGACAGCAGCTAGACGGGCTGGGAGTGACTCAATAAGGTCCTGGTTGTCACAGGTATCTGGAGCCATAATGACTGCAGTGCATCCCAAAGCTGGAAGGTGTAGGGGAGAGGATCCATAGAGCGAACATGATGATTGAGATGGTCCCACAGATGCTCATTTGGGTTCAAATTTGGTGAATTAGGGGACCAGGGTAGTACTTGGAAGACTTGGTCATGCTGTTCCAACCAGTGTTGGACATTTTTAGCAGTGTAACATGTCTTGCTCGAACATCCAATCTGTCTCAGGCAGGACAATCAGCATGTATAGGTGTACATGGTCTACAAGGATGTATTCATACCCGAATTGGTTGAAAGTGCCTTTCACAAGGATGAGTAGGTGCAGAGAATGCCATGAAAACATTCCCAAGACCATAACGCTGCCACCACCAGCTTGTGTTCTTCCAGCAATAGTTACAGAGTGTTTGGTGTCTGATGTTTCTTGTCTGACATGCCAATGTCCATCCATCCGATGAATCAGAAAACATGATTCATTGGGGGAGGCAATCTTTTGCCAATCAGCAGAGGTCAAATTCTGATACTGCTGTGCAAATGAAAGCATTTTCTGCCAATGCAACTTTGTTAGCAGAGGTGCAGTGACCATCTGTCTGCTTCAGAGCCCCATACGCAGTCAGGTTGGACTGTTGATTTAGCCACACATCTGGTAGCCCATGGTATATTTTGTTGCTGCTCCACTGTAGCGTCAGTCTGTCCTCACTCAACTTCATCATACCACCTATCATATCATCATCATCATGCTCCACAGTTTCCATGTTGCTTATTCGCAATGGTGCCATTTGTCCACTCACAATGCACTTTCACCGTAGCAGCACACAACTGATCACAAGCTGCACAGTTTGAGAAACACTGGTACCCTTGGCCCGAAAGACAATAATCATCCCTTTTTAGAATTCTGAAAAATCTATCCTTCTACCCGGCAGACCAACAAGGAATGTGTGTGAAAACAATATTGCAATACTTTTTAAGTATCAGTCTTTGCAAAATTGTGTCCATATGCTGTAAGTAGCAGCAATCCATAACTTCATAAATAAACAACAACATCATTAATGTTCTAAGACACAAATAAGACAGTTGGCTTTATGTCATTTTTATTTCCTATAGTATAACATGTTTTTGAATTAGGAGCTAGCTGGAACATTGTCTTTGATGTACCAATCTGTGTCTTCTTATGATGACTCTGCTGTCAACTCCATGCAAAGAAAGTCACATTGCAGGCACTGATAAAATATTATGCTGCTCTCTAAACTTATTTTATCTCATTTCCAGAGAAGAAAACACAGTTAATGTAGCAATGTTCCATCCTGCAATAATACCTTAACATATTTTTATATTTTTTTTACTGGTAAAAGACAAAAAACATATAGGAACAAAAGACACTTTTACTGTTTAACCCTTACAGTACCAGGGGGCGATGCGGGCACATGGCGCCCGCTCGCGGGTGCGGCGGGCGTCATGGCCGGCAAGTCTCTGCTGTTTCTAACAGCAGAGACTTGCCGCTACCTACTGTGTCGGCGGCGTCTTCCGGGGTGACTAGATGCCGTGATCACACGTGATCACGGCATCTAGTTGCGTCTCAACCCGGGGTGTCTGTACACCATATGAAAACTGTAATCCTCGCTGGTGAGGATTACAGTTTTCAAAGTGCAATTCTTATTCTGGCCACTAGATGGCAGGCCAGGATAAGAAATGAGCAATTCATGGATTTAACTGCCTCTAGTAAATCCATGATTGCTCATAAAGAAAATTAAAAAGCCACAATATATAAGCTCATATTTGAGCATTCAAATAGTAAAAAAAAAATAAAAAAAAATGTTAAAAAATATATAAAAAATAAAAAAGATATAAAAGTTCAAATCACCCCCCTTTCCGTATAAGTAAAAAATAAATACCTAAATAACACTAAATATAGACATCATGGGTATCACCGTGACCGAAAACGCCCGTACTTTTAAAATATAAAAAAAAAATCCAATACGGCGAATTGTGTGGCGGAAAAAAGCGTCCAAATTGCGATTTGCCGTTTTTTGTCGCTTTTTTTTTAAAACAATTAAATAAAAAGTGATCAAAAAGTCATACGCACCCCAGAATGGTATTAATAAAATCTTCAGATTGTCCCGCAAAAAATGAGCCCCCATACAGCTCTGTACACATAAATACCAAAAAGTTATAGGGGTCAAGATATGACAAGGAAAAAAAAAAAAAAAAAAGGGCAACTTTCAAATTTTTTTTTCACTATCAAAACGCAGGAAAAACTATACATATTAGGTATTGTCGGATTCGTACTGACCAGTAGAATGAAAATAACGGATCAGTTTTAATGCACATCGAACGCTGTAAATAAGGAACCCGTAGAACTGTAGCGGAATAGCGTTTTTTTTGCAATTTCACCTGATTTGGAATTTTTTTCCCGCTTCCCACTACACCATATGCAATATTAAATGGTGGCGTTGGAAAGTATAACTTGTCCCGCAAAAAACAAGCCCTCATACAGCTATGTGAACAGACAAATAAAAGAGTTATGGCTGTTTGAAGGCAGGGAGCGCAAAACGAAAATGCATGACCGAAAAAAACTCCGGTACTGAAAGGGTTAAGATAACCAAAATACTGTACTGTATGTGTGTACAGATGGATCAAAACAAACCAAACGAGCCAGGTTATATTAAGACAACTGCTAATGAAAGTCATACCTAGCTAACAACTAAGGTAGTAAATATAGACTACATTGAGGGCTGAATTTACCTATTGTCATAGTAGGTTTGTGCCTAAAGGCTGGGGGAAGTCTGGATTTACATAAGAATACACTAAATAGTGTTTATACATTTGTAAATTTAAAAGTATCTATACAGTATATTAACTAGTTGTTCAAGGTGCTCTAGAAATGACAGGAGGAACAAGTGAGTGGAATGCTGGTGAAGGTGTGAGATGTTGGCAGAAGCACAGCACAATGTTCTGCTGTATTTGTAAGAGTGGGCGTACATTTGTTGCTTATGCTACAATACAACTTTGGCCGTAACTAGTGAAAGTGAACGGGGTCGTTAAGCTACCAGCATGTTGCCAAGCTGAAACTTACTGGATTTAGTTCAACTGTTGCAGGCATGGCAACCTGCAGGTCACAACGCAATAGCATTCACTTACATTAGTTGCAATACAAGCATCACTACACTACAATCTTTGGCTGTGTGTTACAGCCAAAGATGTGTAACTGTATATTGTCCTTCCTTTCCCTTTTTTAACAAATACAAAGAGTAGCTGTAACATTAGTAGCAGCTGTTTATGTAAAAAATTCAAACAGTATACCCACTGGCCTTTAAAAGTCACATCAAAGTTAGTTCATCTGGCACCATACTATTGAAAACAAAGTTAAAATCATCTATGCATACATATAGCAGAGCCATGTGCCTTGGCTGGATTTTGGATGGTCCCAATGGTATGCTGGGTCCACCGGTCGAGTTGTTACTACATGTCTATCCGGAGGGAATAGTAATGTGGGGTTCACCCAAATGGGAAATAAGTCCAGAGAGTCAGGATCTGAACTAAATCTATGTGCTTCTTTACTGGAGAAACTCAAGGTCAAAACAATACAGACAAGACACTGAGCTGGATTCTCCACCCTGGCAGAAGAAGGTTCTACACTGAGAATAGGCCTGAATCAGATGCCCTTCTCTCTCTTAGAATGTTGGTACCCTGGCCCAGGTATGTTGGCTCTTGGGTCTGTGGCTCAGTCATCCAGCTGGCCCTCTGGTCAAAGGGCTGGTGTCTCATAGTCTGTGACAGAGTATCTCCATCTCAGTGTCTTCTTCTGGTCATTTCTACAGTCTGACAGAGTCTCTTCTACTAAACATTGATCCCAATCTGCAGACAACTAGGGGCTAGTTTTTCCCTTTAAATTTTGCATAGTCCTTTATAGTAACTGTGGAAGATTTCTAACCTTTCAATGCATAGACAGAATGTTCCAAAAATCTCTTAGGATTATCTGACTGTGCATTAACCTTTTCTATATTGCAAAGCAGATACAGTGCAAATGAACGGGATATATTATAATGAACATATAAAACGCAGTTCAACAATATAAAGCAGTACGAGTGCACACAATCATAGTGCAAATCAGAATTACTAAATCATAGTGCAATTTAACACTTTAAAGCACCATAAAGCGAGTTGATGGCTTTGCATATTAGTAATAGGGGCAAATGTCCACAAACATCCATACTCCAAAGTACCCTTTCTCCAGGGCACCACACGTGCTCATTGTGCCTGGACAGCAGCAAACAGAACCCCTACTGTTCTGTATTATGAAGCCATTAGCACTCTGTGTGCACCATATGGTGTTTCTATACAACAATTTACTGCAGTAGTTTTTTTCGAGAGTAAAATACTGCCATAATAAGCATGTCTCGATTTCTCTTATTGCAGACTACGTATCCAGTACAATAAAACTCCAAACTTATACGCAGCCATAATCTGCCAGGCGTATGATGTCCTATAAGACGTAAGCAATAAATGGTATCTTCATTTATTCCTATGTGTAACATTTAACGTCATTAACTTTATTGCATCATGCTACCCGCATTTGGTCAACCAGACGCACATTTCTAACTGTACCATTCTGTTATTTTGATGTTAACCTTAATTATCCCCACTACAATGGTTGTTTATGTGCCATTTTATTGATTATTCTTCCTCATTCTGTATGATGCTGCATACAAATGTTACAAGGCAGATTAGTATCGAGCAGACAGTGGCTTTCAGCATTGCATTAATGCCTGTCTGTGCCTCAGTCCTTTTTTCCCTCTTGCTACTAGGAGATCATTTAAAACATGTTAATAGTTTAGCGAGGAACAAGTGATTTTCATGATAAATGAGCGGATTGCAAAGTGACTAATAAGCAGTTAATAATTCCTTTCAAGCTAAAATTAAACATTGCATAGGGCATCATTACAGAATATTTGATTGCTGTGCCAAGTAATGATATAATTACTGATCCAGACCTTCTCTATCAGTTGTATATAATAAATGTACTCTAGCTTCACAACGTATATCACTAGAAGTAACAACTAGAAGTGTTATTGCTAAAAGTAACAACCAGAAATGTCATCATGAGGAGTAACGACCAGAAGTGTCATTATAAGAAATAACGATCATAACTGTCATCACAAGAAGTAACAACCATACTCTAAGTGTCATCATGAGAAGTAATGACTAGAAGTGCCATCATGAGAAGTAATGACCAGAAGTATCATAACTAGTAGTAAAGACCTGAAATGTTATCACTAGAAGTAAGGACTAGAGATGAGCGAGTAGTGTTCGATCGAGCTGGTATTCGATCGAATACTACGATATTCGGCGTGCTCGATTTCTTTCGAGTATAACGGCGATGGCGCACTTAGAATTCGTTTCCCCTCCCACCTTCCCTGGCGCTCTTTTTCCACCAATCACCATGCAGGGGGGGTATGACAGGCACGCTGAGCACGCTGGCAGCGCGAAAACAGCGTCTACATGCATTGGCTGGAAAAACCATGTGACCTCGAATATTAAAAACTCAGCTCTTCCTGCTCGTACGCATATGCTGCGTGAACTTAGTCAGGGACAGAGGCTGGAGAAGGGAGAGACAGGTTTTAGCTGTTGGACAGGCAGGAGCGTGATTAAAAGCCCTTATCAGGGCTACTATAGTGCAGTACAGTGATAGCTATACTACAATATAGACTTTACAGAGAACGGCTGCTGTATTCAGGGATAGCTGCTGGAGTAGGGACAGAGAGAGGCATTAGTGGTGTATTAGGTGCTCTGCTACATACCAAACTATATTTGGCACTACTGCTGTGTACCTTGAAAAATACAATATATAGGCCTTATAACTGGCAACTGTACTGTGCGTTCTCTTGCAAAGTAATTTCTCATAACTGGTGTTCATACACACCATCTGATCACTTAATACACGGCTGTGTACCTTGAAAAATACAATATATAGGCCTTATAACTGGCAACTGTACTGTGCGTTCTCTTGCAAAGTAATTTCTCATAACTGGTGTTCATACACACCGTCTGATCACTTAATACACGGCTGTGTACCTTGAAAAATACAATATATAGGCCTTATAACTGGCAACTGTACTGTGCGTTCTCTTGCAAAGTAATTTCTCATAACTGGTGTTCATACACACCGTCTGATCACTTAATAAAAGGCCTGTGTACCTTGAAAAATACAATATATAGGCCTTATAACTGGCAACTGTACTGTGCGTTCTCTTGCAAAGTAATTTCTCATAACTGGTGTTCATACACACCGTCTGATCACTTAATAAAAGGCCTGTGTACCTTGAAAAATACAATATATAGGCCTTATAACTGGCAACTGTACTGTGCGTTCTCTTGCAAAGTAATTTCTCATAACTGGTGTTCATACACACCGTCTGATCACTTAATAAAAGGCCTGTGTACCTTGAAAAATACAATATATAGGCCTTATAACTGGCAACTGTACTGTGCGTTCTCTTGCAAAGTAATTTCTCATAACTGGTGTTCATACACACCGTCTGATCACTTAATAAAAGGCCTGTGTACCTTGAAAAATACAATATATAGGCCTTATAACTGGCAACTGTACTGTGCGTTCTCTTGCAAAGTAATTTCTCATAACTGGTGTTCATACACACCGTCTGATCACTTAATAAAAGGCCTGTGTACCTTGAAAAATACAATATATAGGCCTTATAACTGGCAACTGTACTGTGCGTTCTCTTGCAAAGTAATTTCTCATAACTGGTGTTCATACACACCGTCTGATCACTTAATAAAAGGCCTGTGTACCTTGAAAAATACAATATATAGGCCTTATAACTGGCAACTGTACTGTGCGTTCTCTTGCAAAGTAATTTCTCATAACTGGTGTTCATACACACCGTCTGATCACTTAGTACAATGCTGTGTACCTTGAAAAATACAATATATAGGCCTTATAACTGGCAACTGTACTGTGCGTTCTCTTGCAAAGTAATTTCTCATAACTGGTGTTCATACACACCGTCTGATCACTTAGTACACTGCTGTGTACCTTGAAAAATACAATATATAGGCCTTATAACTGGCAACTGTACTGTGCGTTCTCTTGCAAAGTAATTTCTCATAACTGGTGTTCATACACACCGTCTGATCACTTAATAAAAGGCCTGTGTACCTTGAAAAATACAATATATAGGCCTTATAACTGGCAACTGTACTGTGCGTTCTCTTGCAAAGTAATTTCTCATAACTGGTGTTCATACACACCGTCTGATCACTTAATAAAAGGCCTGTGTACCTTGAAAAATACAATATATAGGCCTTATAACTGGCAACTGTACTGTGCGTTCTCTTGCAAAGTAATTTCTCATAACTGTTGTTCATACACACCGTCTGATCACTTAGTACACTGCTGTGTACCTTGAAAAATACAATATATAGGCCTTATAACTGGCAACTGTACTGTGCGTTCTCTTGCAAAGTAATTTCTCATAACTGGTGTTCATACACACCGTCTGATCACTTAATAAAAGGCCTGTGTACCTTGAAAAATACAATATATAGGCCTTATAACTGGCAACTGTACTGTGCGTTCTCTTGCAAAGTAATTTCTCATAACTGGTGTTCATACACACCGTCTGATCACTTAATACACGGCTGTGTACCTTGAAAAATACAATATATAGGCCTTATAACTGGCAACTGTACTGTGCGTTCTCTTGCAAAGTAATTTCTCATAACTGTTGTTCATACACACCGTCTGATCACTTAGTACACTGCTGTGTACCTTGAAAAATACAATATATAGGCCTTAACTGGCAACTGTACTGTGCGTTCTCTTGCAAACTAATTTCACGGCTGTGAAGGCAAAATATTGTAAAAAAAAACAAAATGCGGCGGGGGGCTAGCGGAATAGGACGTGGACGAGGACGGGGGGCGCGGAAATGCTGTTGGGGGCCTTGTTGAAGCCAGTGAGGATACAATGCGTGCTGGTGAGGGTCAGCCAGGATCCCGCTCATCCAGAATCCCTGCTTTTATGGGACAGTTAAGCAGGGGGCGGGTTACACCGCTGTTGAGGCCTGAGCAGGTTGAACAGGTGGTGCAATGGATAGCCGATAGCGCTTCCACACAGTTGTCCACCAGCCAGTCATCCACACAGTCTCACTCTGACCCTCCTTCCTCCACACCTGGCCAACAGAGTCATCCCACCATTGACCCCTCCCAGGAGCTCTTTTCGATATAGGCCTTATAACTGGCAACTGTACTGTGCGTTCTCTTGCAAAGTAATTTCTCATAACTGGTGTTCATACACACCGTCTGATCACTTAATAAAAGGCCTGTGTACCTTGAAAAATACAATATATAGGCCTTATAACTGGCAACTGTACTGTGCGTTCTCTTGCAAAGTAATTTCTCATAACTGTTGTTCATACACACCGTCTGATCACTTAGTACACTGCTGTGTACCTTGAAAAATACAATATATAGGCCTTAACTGGCAACTGTACTGTGCGTTCTCTTGCAAACTAATTTCACGGCTGTGAAGGCAAAATATTGTAAAAAAAAACAAAATGCGGCGGGGGGCTAGCGGAATAGGACGTGGACGAGGACGGGGGCGCGGAAATGCTGTTGGGGGCCTTGTTGAAGCCAGTGAGGATACAATGCGTGCTGGTGAGGGTCAGCCAGGATCCCGCTCATCCAGAATCCCTGCTTTTATGGGACAGTTAAGCAGGGGGCGGGTTACACCGCTGTTGAGGCCTGAGCAGGTTGAACAGGTGGTGCAATGGATAGCCGATAGCGCTTCCACACAGTTGTCCACCAGCCAGTCATCCACACAGTCTCACTCTGACCCTCCTTCCTCCACACCTGGCCAACAGAGTCATCCCACCATTGACCCCTCCCAGGAGCTCTTTTCGGGTCCTTTTTCAGATGTGCCGGAAGAATCCCAGGAGCTAGCAGAGGAATTTGTTTGTAGTGATGCCCAAACACTGGAGTTTTCGCCATCTCCTGCTGATGTGGACCCTGAGCCAGCATCTGTTATCATGAGCGATGATGATGATGAGACGCAGTTGCCATCAAGGGAGGCTGTTGGAATGTCCAGTGGGCAGGAGGAGGAGCAGAGTGAGGAAGTGGAAGAGGAGCTGGTGGATGACGAAATGACCGACCCCACTTGGCCAGGGGTGATGTCCAGCGAGGAAAGCAGTGGAGAGGTGGTGGTCTGCGCAGCACCGAAAAAGGCAGCAAGAGGCAGAGGGATGTCACAGGCAGAGGGATGTCCACAGGCAGAGGGATGTCCACAGGCGTCCACAGGCATGTCCAGCAGAGGCATGTCCACAGGCAGAGGGATGGCCACAGGCAGAGGACAGTTCAGACAGAGAAGTGAGGCCACAGCCAGCAGGGCCGAAGCTGTTCCCGGCAGCGGCCAGTCGCGCGAAGCTCCCCCATCGAGGCCTCGTACTTCTGTGGTGTGGAGATATTTTAATGTTTGTGCGGATGACAAACTGAGCGCGGTTTGCACACTCTGCCACTCAAAACTGAGTAGGGGCTCTGAGAAGAGCAATCTGACCACCTCAGGCATGCGGCGTCACTTGGAATTCAAGCACTGGGCTGAGTGGGAGAGAGCAAACGCAATACAAACTGCGCCCGGTCTTGCTGCCACTGCCTCTTCCCCTTTGTTGTGTGCTGCCACTGCGGTCCAGACCTCCAGCCAGGACACCTCCACATCTGCCACTGCCTCTGCCTCTGCTACTTTGGGGCCTTCTCCTTCAGCCTCCCCTTCCCCCGCCCCTTCCCCCGCCTCTTCGCCTGCACCTTCACACTCCTCGTCCCAACAACTGTCCATCTCGCAGGCGTTCGACCGCAGGCGGAAGTACGCCTCGAGTCACCCCCAAGCCCAAGCCTTAAACTGCCACATCTCCAAACTGCTGGCCCTGGAGATGTTGCCGTTTAGGCTTGTGGAGACGCAGGCCTTCCGCGACCTGATGGCGGCTGCCGCACCTCGCTATTCCGTCCCCAGCCGCCACTACTTTTCCCGGAGTGCCGTCCCCGCCCTGCACCAGCACGTGTCGCGTAACATCAGGCGGGCCCTGAGGTACGCAGTCAGCGCAAAGGTCCACTTGACCACCGACGCGTGGACAAGCACTTGTGGCCAGGGACGATACATTTCTTTGACGGCACACTGGGTGAATGTAGTGGAGGCGGGGTCGCAAACAGAGACGGCCTACCTACCACCCCTGCCCAAGATTGCCAGCATGGGTTCTGATAAACCCCCCTCCTCCTCCTCCTCCTCCTCCTCCTGTGCCTTAACATCGCCCTCAGCCGCTAGCTGGAAGCGTTGCAGCACTGGCGCGGGGAGACGTCAGCAGGCGGTGCTTAAGCTCATCAGCTTGGGCGACAGGAAGCACAGCGCCCCAGAGGTGAGGGACGCCATACTGCAGCAGACGGAGATGTGGCTGTCGCCGCTGCAGCTAGGACCAGGCATGGTCGTGTGCGATAACGGCCGTAACCTGGTGGCGGCTCTGGAGCTTGCCGAACTCAATCACGTACCATGCCTGGCCCACGTTTTTAATCTGGTAGTCCAAAAATTTCTAAAGACTTACCCCAACCTGGCAGAGCTACTGGTGAAAGTGCGGCGCTTGTGCGCACACTTTCGGAAGTCAACTGTAGCTGCTGCTAGCTTAAAAAAACTCCAGCAACGCCTCCATTTGCCTGAACATCGGCTGTTGTGCGACCTGCCGACTCGCTGGAATTCCACCTATTCCATGTTGGCCAGGGTGTGTGAGCAGCAGAGAGCATTGATGGAGTACCAGATTAATAATCCACGCGTGCCTCCAACTCAGCTCCCTCAGTTTGCCAACCACGAGTGGCCATGGATGGCAGACGTATGCGATGTACTGCGTATCTTTGAGGAGTCCACCAAGAAGGTCAGCAGCGAGGACGCTATAGTGAGCGTAACCATCCCGCTCCTATGCGTCCTTAAATAATCCCTCATCGCAATAAGGGAGAACGCATTGCACGCAGAGGAGACGGGGGTAGGAGGAGACGCAACGGAGCTACACAGTCAGACCACACTTTTGTCTGCTTCACGGTGGCAGTTGCAGGAGGAGGAGGATGAGGAGGAGGAGGACGACGTGGAGGTGGCTGTGGAAGAGGAGGAGGATGCTGGCGGCGAGGGTAGCAGTCAGGCTGTGCGCGTCCCATTGGTTCAGCGCGGATGGGGTGGAGAGGAGGCGGAAGAGGAAGAGGAGGAAATGGCAAGTGATCCTTCTGGTGGGGGCAGTGACGTCATGCCTATTCAGAGTCTGGCACACATGGCTGACTTCATGCTGGGCTGCTTTTCCCGGGACACACGTGTTGTCCGGATAGTGGAGAACAAACTGTACTGGGTCTTCGCAATCCTGGACCCCCGGTATAAAGATAACGTCTCCTCTTTTATTCCGGTAGAGGAGAGGACGAATCGATTGCTGGAATACCAGAGGGAACTCGTGCAGAACATGATGGAGATTTTCCCACCCAGCATCGCTGGCGGCAGAGAGGAGAGGGTCTCCCAGAGTCCCTCAACATCGATCAGGCCCACAGCCACCAGGGGAACACTCTCCAAGGTGTGGGACACGTTCATGGCACCCCCTCGTGCAACTTCCATCACTGCGGGGCCCGCTATCAGCAGGAGGGACAAGTATCGGCGGATGTTGCGGGAGTACCTGGCAGACCGTAACCCTGTCCTCCCCGATCCCTCGGCGTCCTACACTTACTGGGTCTCCAAGTTGGACACGTGGCTGGAACTGTCCCTGTACGCCTTGGAGGTGCTTGCCTGCCCTGCCGCCAGCGTGCTATCAGAAAGGGTGTTCAGCGCTGCCGGGGGCATTATCACCGATAAGCGCAGCCGCCTGTCAACCGACAGTGCCGACAGGCTGACGCTAATCAAAATGAACAGCAAGTGGATTGACCCGGACTTTGCTTCTCCAACCGTGGAAAGCAGCCAAAAGTAAAGTGCCATATGTATGAAGTGCCATTTCCTCCTCCTCCTCCTTAACCGCCGTAGAATTGCTCCGTAAATAAGAACAATTTATATATTTATGGCTCACCTCTTGGGCCTGCGCTAAATGTTTAAGAGGTCTCACCTCTTGGGCCTCCACATAATTTTTAACGGGTCTCCCCTCTTGGGCCTCCACATAATTTTTAAGAGGTCTCACCTCTTGGGCCTCCACAAAATGTTTAACACGTCTCACCTCTTGGGCCTCCACAAAATGTTTAACAGGTCTCACCTCTTGGGCCCTCCACATAATTTTTAACGGGTCTCCCCTCTTGGGCCACCACATAATTTTTAAGAGGTCTCACCTCTTGGGCCACCACATAATTTTTAAGAGGTCTCACCTCTTGGGCCTCCACAAAAGGTAAATAAATTATAAATTATAATTTTGGTAACATTCTCATTTTAATGTGTTCAGTCTTTACATACAAAATCTGGTACAAATAGCATTCTCAGTATTCAAAAAAACAAAACAAGACTTAAAACGTTTTAAGTGGCTGCAGTAGCATCATGAAATCAACTCTCATATACTGAAGGCAACAGCATATACATATAAAAAAAAGGAAAAAAAATAAAAAGAATACTCCTTCCTCTGTAGAAATACTCTGTGCTGCCCTCAATACATTTAAACTGATTTTTCATGATAGTTGCCTTTATAAAATGAGTGTAACCATTTTACATTGCATGCAAATCTGTGGATAACTGCAGCCTTTAAAAGGTGTCACCTCTTGGGCCTCCACATAATTTTTAAGAGGTGTCACCTCTTGGGCCTCCACATAATTTTTAAGAGGTGTCACCTGGCCTCCATTGGGCCTCCACATAATTTTTAAGAGGTGTCACCTCTTGGGCCTCCACAAAACGTTTTCGAGGTCTCACCTCTCGGGCCTCCAAATAATTTTTAAGAGGTGTCACCTCTTGGGCCTCCACATAATTTTTAAGAGGTGTCACCTCTTGGGCCTCCACAAAAGGTTTAACACGTCTCACCTCTTGGGCCTCCACATAATTTTTAAGAGGTGTCACCTCTTGGGCCTCCACATAATTTTTAAGAGGTGTCACCTCTTGGGCCTCCACAAAACGTTTTCGAGGTCTCACCTCTCGGGCCTCCACATAATTTTTAAGAGGTGTCACCTCTTGGGCCTCCACATAATTTTTAACACGTCTGACCTCTTTAGGCCTCCACACAATTTTTAAGACGTCTCACCTCTTGGGCCTCCACAAAATTTTCCATGAGCCTCTGGCCAGCCCACGGCCTCTTCCTGCCTTTTGCGGTCCTACGCATCCCTCAACATCCCCACTGCTTTACCTGCTAGACATGACACTGGGCCAGGTCGGGTCACTGACATCTCAAGCGCCAACAATTTGGGCATTTTAAGGCTTCTGCATGTGTTTGAGTTGTTTTTACATTTTAAAGAAGACATGTCTGACCACATCTCACACACACACACAATGACAATTAGGGGTGGGGTCTATTTGCTTTCCCCCTTGCCTATGCCATCTGTGGTTGTCATAGGCAACGTGATTTTAAGGGGTGCAGAATTTTATCTTCTTTTTTGTCTAGTTTGGCTTGGGGTCCATGGCAATGTAGAGGAAAGAAGGTTTCCTTGTATGGTCTCACTTTACAGAGAGGTTAGATTGTGTTTGGAGTGTATTGTTGAGAGGCTGTGATAGTGGCGTAATAGTGCGACTTGGGCGCGTTATATGCACCCAGACATGCTTCCCCTGCTGTCCCAGTTGCATTCCAGCAGTGTTGGCATCCTTTTCTGAGGTTCCAGGGTGGACTTGGTGACCTCCAAGTGGTCGAATTGAGATTTCCAAGTGGCGAGCATTTTTTTCCCATAGACTTTAATGGGATTCGATATCCGGTCGAATAGTCGAATTTCGCGGTCTATTCGAATCGAATTTCGAACTTTCGAATATTTCACTACTCGCTCATCTCTAGTAAGGACCTGAAGTTTCATCACTTAAAATAAAAAATAGAAGTCATGAGAAGTAGTGCCCAGAAGTGTCATCACGAGAAGTAATGACCAGACGTGTCATCACGAGAAGTAAAGATTAGAAGTGTCATCACCAGAAGTAACAACAAAAAGTTTCATTTACAACCAGAAGTGTCTTCATTAGAAGTAATGACTGTTAGGGCCTGTTCAATTTTGCGGAATAGATGTGGCCCGGTTCACTTCAATGATCGCGGGCAGCCGCGGCTCCCCAAAAAAATAAAACATGTCTTATTCTTGTCCGCAGTAGCTTACAAGAATAGGCATTTAGAACGGGGTGCCAGGCCTGTGTTCCGCAATTTGCTGAACACACACTGGTCGGCATCTGTGGGGGAATGGCCCCTTACATTGGCGGTCTGTGCTTGCCGCTGCTCTGCGCCCCTCCTTCTGCAGCATTGCTAAGGTTTATCCCTCCTTTGTTCCTGCATTCTGATATTCTCTGCAACACTCCAAGGGTTAATGTTCCTTCGTTTCTGTGTGTACTTGCTTGACTAATGGGGTAAGCAGACCTGCTATATATTCTATGCGGTGTATCCCACCCCTGGTGTGAGCAACAGGTTCTGTTTGGTCTTTCTACGTTGCTGGATCTTGTAAAGGATCTACAATCAGTTTGTCTGTTTGTGGACCGTGTTTTGCTGGACTCCTTAGTCTGTCTGCCATCTGACCTGACCTGTTCCTATTACACTGATCTCTTTGTCAGTGTTCATCTTCTCCCTGTTACTTGCATCCTGACCCTGTGACACTGGTCCTGGTCCTGCGACTGTTCCTTGGATTCACATGTATGCTGCCTGACCTCAGCCTTTACATTGACTATGTGTATTGCTTGATCTCTTGGTGCTTTGCAGCAGTGCCTCTCACCCTCATGAGTCAGCTACAAAGCACAAGGTCTACAGGACTATTCCAAGAGGTAGTGGCCTAGTGGTTCCCCTGCAGTAAAAAGCAGATCACTGTACAGGGGTGAGGGTGAAAAGCAGAGGACTGCAAGGACAACACCCTCTGGAATTGCCCAAAATTAAGCCAGTTATCTGACACAGTGGTTACATAAACATTGTCCCTAACAACAAGTAAAAGAGCCTTCTGTAGAAGTAATGACCAGAAATTTCTTTACCAGCAGTAACGATCTGAAATGTCATCACTAGAAGTAACAACAAGAAGCTTCATCACTAGATGTTTTGAAAAGAAGTGTTATTACTGAAAGTAATAACCGGACGTATCCTCACTAGAAATAACAACCAAAAAGGTCTTTACTAGAAGTAATGACCTGAGGTGTCATCACTAGAACTAATAACTAGGAGTGCTAAGGCCCCTTTCCATGAGCTGAAAACGTGTTAATAGTTTAGTTAGAAGCAAGTGACTTTAATGATGAATGGGCGGATTGCAAATTGATGAATTAGCAGTTAATAATTCCTTTCAAGCTGGAATTAAAGATTTCACAGGGCATCATCACGGAATATTTGATTGATGTGTCAATTTAGGATATAATTACTGATTCAGGCCTTCCCTATCAGAAGTCGTGGAATATAACTCAAAATATAACTCCACAGCCTATACCACTAGAAGTAACAACAGGAAGTGTCATCACTAAAAGTAACAACTAAAAGTGCCATCAAAAAAGGTGGCAACCAGAAGTGTCATCACTAGAAATAAGTACCAGAAGTGCCATCACTAGAAGTAACAACTAAAAGTATCATCACTAGAAGTAGCAATCAGAAGTGTCATCACTCAAAGTAAGGACCAAACATAGAAGAGGATTCTTTACTGTAAGAGCAATGTAACTATGGAAATCTCTGCCAGAAGAATGCTGTTGGTGAACTCATTAAAAGAGTTTAAGATGTGCCTGGTTGTATTTCTGGAGGGTAATAATACTACAGATTATAGTTACTATATTTCTGGAGAAGGGTTGTTAATCCAGGGAGTTTTTCTGATTGCCTGATTGGAGTCAAAGGAATTTTCCCCTAAAATGAGGAAAATTGGCTTCTACATCAAGGTGTTTTCTCTCCTTCCTCTGGATGCACTTGCAGGATAACAGGCTGAACTGGATGGATATGTGTTTTTTCAGTCAAATAAACAATGTTAGTATGTAAATTTTTCCTGAAATGTCGTTAAAAAAATACTCACCTCAGCCATTTAAGCCTGAAGAGGCCACTGCAGCCATCTTGATTGAAGATATTGTGCGAAATCTTGAGTGCAGGGTCATATGATGTCACCACACTGGCCAGCGTGGATGATGTCAACACGCACAGCGTTAGCTTTCGTGTGGGATCTTCAATCAAGATGACCACAGTGGCCTCTTTGCGATCAAATGGATAAGGTATTTTAATTTTTTTTTTTACCGGAATAACCCCTGAAAATCCTCACTATTATTCTCAAATGTCGCTATCAGTGATGAATGCAGCATCAGAGGGGTTCAGTGATGGGGGGTGGAGGGGGGCAAACTCTGTTCCCTGTCATTGCGACCACTGAAATGCGCTTTGTGATGAAGTACAGTACAGACCAAAAGTTTTGCCACACCTTCTCATTCAAAGAGTTTTCTGTATTTTCATGACTATGAAAATTGTAGATTCACACTGAAGGCATCAAAACTATGAATTAACACATGTGGAATTTTATACTTAACAAAAAAGTGTGAAACAACTGTAAATATGTCTTATATTCTAGGTTCTTCAAAGTAGCCACCTTTTGCTTTGATTACTGCTTTGCACACTCTTGGCATTCTCTTGATGAGCTTCAAGAGGTAGTCACTTGAAATGGTATTCCAACAGTCTTGAAGGAGTTCCCAGAGATGCTTAGCACTTGTTGGCCCTTTTAGCTTCACTCTGCGGTCCAGCTCACCCCAAACCATCTTGATTGGGTTCAGGTCTGGTGACTGTGGAGGCCAGGTCATCTGGCGTAGCACCCCATCACTCTCCTTCTTGGTCAAATAGCCCTTACACAGCCTGGAGGTGTGTTTTAGGGTCATTGTCCTGTTGATAAATAAATGATGGTCCAACTAAACGCAAACCGGATGGAATAGCATGCCGCTGCAAGATGCTGTGGTAGCCATCCTGATTCAGTATGCCTTCAATTTTGAATAAATCCCCAACAGTGTCACCAGCAAAGCACCCCCATACCATCACACCTCCTCCTCCATGCTTTACGGTGGGAACCAGGCATGTAGAGTCCATCCCTTCACCTTTAATGCGTCGCACAAAGACACGGTGGTTGGAACCAAAGATCTCAAATTTGGACTCATCAGACCAAAGCACAGATTTCCACTGGTCTAATGTCCATTCCTTGTGTTCTGTAGCCCAAACAAGTCTCTTCTGCTTGTTGCCTGTCCTTAGCAGTGGTTTCCTAGCAGCTATTTTACCATGAAGGCCTGCTGCACACAATCTTCTCTTAACAGTTGTTGTAGAGATTTGTCTGCTGCTAGAACTCTGTGTGGCATTGACCTGGTCTCTAATCTGAGCTGCTGTTAACCTGCGATTTCTGAGGCTGGTGACTCAGATAAACTTATCCTCTGCAGCTGAGGTGACTCTTGGTCTTCCTTTCCTGGGGCGGTTCTCATGTGAGCCAGTTTCTTTGTAGCGCTTGATGGTTTTTGCGACTGCACTTGGGGACACTTTCAAAGTTTTCCCAATTTTTCAGACTGACTGACCTTCATTTCTTAAAGTAATGATGGCCACTCGTTTTTCTTTACTTAGCTGCTTTTTTCTTGCCATAATACAAATTCTAACAGTCTATTCAGTAGGACTATCAGCTGTGTATACGCCTGACTTCTGCCCAACACAACTCATGGTCCCAACCCCATTTATAAGGCAAGAAATCCCACTTATTAGATCTGACAGGGCACACCTGTGAAGTGAAAACCATTTCAGGTGACTACCTCTTGAAGCTCATCAAGAGAATTCCAAGAGTGTGCAAAGCAGTAATCAAAGCAAAAGGTGGCTACTTTGAAGTACCTTGAATATAAGACAAATTTACAGTTGTTTTACACTTTTTTGTTAAGTATATAGTTCTACA
The DNA here is from genome assembly GCA_900303285.1 of Rhinella marina. Lineage (NCBI taxonomy): Eukaryota > Metazoa > Chordata > Amphibia > Anura > Bufonidae > Rhinella > Rhinella marina. The sequence goes on along the minus strand of ONZH01010829.1, from coordinate 37,293 downwards.
TGTGTTAATTCATAGTTTTGATGCCTTCAGTGTGAATCTACAATTTTCATAGTCATGAAAATACAGAAAACTCTTTGAATGAGAAGGTGTGTCCAAACTTTTGGTCTGTACTGTAATTCGGCATGAAGCAAATTTCTTTGTGAAATTCGGCAAAGCAGCCAAATCAAATTTTTCAAAACTTCACTTTTCATTAACTTCACTATAGTTATCACTAGAAGTAGAATTCCTTTCAAATGAATAACATTTTGCATGTAAAAAAAATCAAGTGACCAGAGACAAACAACATGAAGCAACAGAAAATGATAAAATGCATGGAGCTGAGCAGCAATATCAGACATGGCCAGTGGACATACTTGCTGTTAGTTCTGCAAAGAAACAAATATCTTACCTAGTTTTGGACAAGTGCTTTAACCTCTTCACGACCCTTTTCGTACTAGTATGCCATGGCGGCAAGTGACTTGTGAACCTTTGACGTACTAGTACATTATGTTGATCGGGCCTGCACCAGATCAATACAGGGATCCGGCTGTGACTGACAGGTAGACCCCTGTTGTATTGCCGGCATCGCTGTAAAAGCTGATGCCAGCAGATTAACTCCTTATATGCCCAAATCCATACTGACTGTGGCATATAAGAGGTTGTCTAACCAAACCCAGCATGATTTTCTCTATAATGTCTCACAGGCTTGCTCTGCCTGCCACACTATTCCCTTTGCAGAAGTCACCTACCCTCACCATGTTAGCTAGGCAGAGCAAGCCCTGTGCAACATTACAGAACAAAGCATGGGTTTGGTTAGATCCAGGAGGAAGCTGATGACAACAGGAAGTTCTGCGTGTATTCATCCTCTCAAAATGCAATGATGATGAGAAACGAAGAAACAAGTAAACATAAAAAACAGGCCAAAATGAGTAATGTTTGAGGCACTCTGGGTATATAAAATTGTGAAACCCCTATAAGGGTTTATATAAATGGAAAAGCAGCACAGACTGCACTATGGGTCTGTAATATTAACGATGTGGGAATGTTGGGGAAAAAATTGGTGCAAAGGGTATTTTGGCACAAAAATGTTTTGACTTTTTGTACTTCTTGCTGATTCAGCTTTTTTTTTTTTTTAAAAAAAGTGTGTGGCCTGTGCCTCCTCATAATTTGGTTGGATCTTCCTCCAGCAGGATTTTTACTAAGGTGGTAACGTATCAAGTGTGCGGTGCCAGAACAGTGAAGTTATTTTGCGTGTATTGTCAGGGGAGTTAGCATTTGCAACAAATTTATTTTTTTTTTATTGGTTTGTGTAATTACCAACAGTTTACATTTACTAAGGGTAGGCCATTTTTTTTGTGGGTGGTGCTACATTTTTAGCCAGATATATCATTGCAAGTTTTTACCAAAAGACTCAAGTTTACTCCAGGTTTATTCCTGGTGGCATTCAAACTGACATAATCTTTGTAATAAATATTATTAGACTTTAGACTGAATAATTAATAGGAATATTGTGCAACACATTTAACAAATTGTTTATAACATTTTGTAAATTTGTCACAAAAGTGTCTTCAAACGAAGAAGGCACCTTAAAAAAAGGCCAAAAAGCTGCATATTGCTACCTTGTCCCCTAAGCCTGGTGTGTGAAATTCTGGTCTTTAAAAATGTAGTCCATAGTGATCTTTTAGTGAAGGTCCTAGTACTGAGACTTCCACCAGTGGTTGAAATGTGGAGTAATAAGTACTCAGCTGAGGGCTGTTTCTTCGCACTGCTGATTACAGACTGAATGGAAAGTCTATGAGGTTGTCTCTAGTCCATATTGGCTAGAGTTGAGCGAATCCTAAAAGATTCAGGGGTTCGGAATTTGGCCCAAATCCCACTGCGGGATTCGTGGGTTCGGGCCGAATCCCGAATCCCATTAAAGTCTATGGGAGACCCGAATATTTTTGCAGGGGCCAAAGGTTCTGCACAGTCAAGTTTGCCCCAACATGTGAAAACCTCAGAAAAAGATGGAAACACCTTGGAAATGGATAGGAAACACCAGGGGCAGCATGTAGGGATGCCTCTGAGGCTCCCTAATTGCACCATTTTTTCTAAATCTGGCCAATAGTCTGGTGATGACCCCAAGGAAATTTTCAGGGACACGGTAATGGTGACCCACTTAAAAATGCTGCCTGACCACCTGGCGGTGAACCCCTGATTGTCTGTCTTTCAATAAGATTGCAGTGTAAAGCATGGTGGTGAGCCTCAGTAATAAGATGGCAGTGTAAAGCATGACGGTGAGCCTCAGTATGACTTTTTAGATGGAGATTGCATGTGGTCACGTACTCCCTGGAACCCCACAGTCACCCCTTCTCTGATGATGTGCTACCCCAGAACATTCTCTGCCCCAATTCACAAGACCTTTTGCAGTCTCAGTGTGCTGACAGTGGGGATTTACCAGTGTTGTCTGAGGAGGTGGTGGACAATGGCGAGACACAGGTGTCGGGGGGGGGGAGGTGAGCCACTTAAAAATGCTGCCTGACAACCTGGCGGTGAACCCCTGATTGTCTGTCTTTCAATAAGATTGCAGTGTAAAGTATGGTGGTGAGCCTCAGTAATAAGATTGCAGTGGAAAGCATGGCGGTGAGCCTCAGTACGACTTTTTAGATGGAGATTGCATGTGGTCACATACTCCCTGGAACCCCACAGTCACCCCTTCTCTGATGTGCTACCCCAGAACATTCTCTGCCCCAATTCGAAAGACCTTTTGCAGTCTCAGTGTGCTGACAGTGGGGATTTACCAGTGTTGTCTGAGGAGGTGGTGGACAATGGCGAGACACAGGTGTTGGGGGGTGAGGTAGTTGTATGGGAAGCAAGTTACAGTGGGGACTCCTTGGGGGGACTTTCTCATGATGGGACAGATTCAACTTGGGTGGATCAGGCACAGGAACAGATCAATTTTAAGTGTGAGGCAACATCAGCACCACAACCGCTTGGGAGAGGCAGTGGGCATTGTGTTTAGAAAGGCTGATGGGCTTCCATCAGCACTGTGTGTATAGAACCCCATGGCCTTTCATAAAAAAATTTGGTTACAAAGCCACATGACTCCTGAAAAATTGTTATTAGAAAGACGGATGACTTTCCTGAAAAATTGTTATTAGAAAGACGGATAACTTTCCTGAAAAATTGTTATTGGAAAGACGGATGACTTTCCTGAAAAATTGTTATTGGAAAGACGGATGACTTTCCTGAAAAATTGTTAGTAGAAAGCGCGATGACTTTCCTGAAAAATTGTTGCATATGCAACTCAGATGAAGAGGAGGAGGAAAGCAAGCAATTTAGGAGGTAGCCTGAGGTGGGGATGAGAACTGGGGGGATATCCATGACCTGTTCATCTTGATGAACGTGAGGATGTCGGCGTTGTTGGTGGACAGCCAAGTCCGTTTGTCCGTAATGATACCCCCGGCAGCACTAAAAACCCTTTCAGACAGTACACTTGCAGCAGGGCAGGCAAGCACCTCAAGAGCGTACTGCGCAAGTTCTGGCCACCTGTTCAGCTTGGCCAGCCAGTAATTATATGGCGTGGAGTTATCTGTCAGGACGTTGGTCTGGTCTGCGACATACTCCCTCACCATCTTGCGGTACTGTTCCGCCCCTGCTCTGCCTGCCCTGTGGCTGTGTCGTACTCTCTTGCTGGGGTTTAAGAAACTTGGCAAAAGCATGGAACAGTGTACCCCTGCCCTTGGCGCCTACACTGACTTTCCTCCTCCTCTCCTCTCCAACTTCGGCCACTGCAGTCCGCCCCTGTTGCTCGACTGGTCTGGAAAGGCCTGTAGCAGTTTCTGAACCAGGGCCTTGTGGTAGAAAGTGACTCGGGTGCTCCTTTCCTCCACGGGTATTAGTTGGGTAAAGTTGTCCTTGTAGCGTGGGTCAAGGAGGGTGTACACCCAATAGTCATTGGTGGACAGTATCCTCTTGACCCGGGGATCACCACAAAGACAGCCAAGCATAAATTGTGCCATGTGCCCTACTGTGCCAACACGCAAGCCTTCAGCCTCCTCACTTAGCGGACTCTCCATCTCCTCCTCCCCCCCTTCCTCCGACCCCAATTCATCCTCCTCAGCCCATACCCGCTCAACAGGTAGCATGGAATCACCCCCTGATGCATGGTGCCCAAGAGTTTCTTCCTCCTCCTCAGCCGCCTCCTCCTCCTCAGTTCCACGCTGCGAAACTGACAACAGGGTGCTCTCAATGTCACTGTCTTCTCCCACCTCCTGTGACACTGCTGAATCCTCAGATCTTAGGTTCCGCAAGGAGTTCTGGATGAGGCACAACAGAGGGATGGTGACACTGATGATGTGTGCATCACCACTAACCATCTCTGTTGCCTCCTCAAAGGGACCTAAGACCTGGCAGATGCCAGCCATCCACGTCCACTCCTCAGCATAGACATGAGGAAGCTGACTGGCCTGACTACCACCTTGGGGGATCAGCTGGCAGTCTACAACTGCCCTGCGTTGTTGGTACACCCTGGCTAGCATGTGTGACGTCGAATTCCAACGCGTGGGAACGTCACACAGCAGCCGGTGAACAGGGAGTTGTAGCCGCCCTTGCACAGTCCTGAGGGTCGCGGCATCAGTGGTGGACTTGCGAAAATGGGCGCATATGCGCCGCACCTTGGTGAGCAACTCACTCAACTGGGGGTATTTATTATATTTATTTTATTTATCATATTATTATAAAATTTATTATACGCACTTTGCGCAACTGAAACGCAAAACCACAGATCAATATGGTAACTATACGCTGTTAGGTATATGGCACCCTGATGAGATGTACCGTCTATGAAAGCTCACTCAGAATAAACGCACTATATAGAAAGATATTTTGCTGCAATTCTTTTCAGACCTGTCCAAAAAAATTTATTATACGCACTTTGCGCAACTGAAACGCAAAACCACAGATCAATACGGTAACTATACGCTGTTAGGTATTTGGCACCCCAATGAGATGTATCGTCTATGAAAGCTCAGTCAGAATAAACGTACTATATAGATATATATTTTGCTGCAATTCTTTTCAGACCTATCCCAAAAAAAAAATGCGCACTTTGCACAACTGAAACGCAAAACCACAGAGCAATGTACACCGCCAAACGAGGATTGGCCTCATCATCCTTAAAGTACTCCCAAACTAAGGAGTGGCGCATAGTACGGGCTGGAGCGTGACCTGTAGGAGCACTTGGTGAAGTAGTGACTCGGCCCAGGCTTCTCCCTCGTCGCTGCCCTCTGGCTCTCTCAACAGCTTGTGGAGCTGATGTCGCCTCACAGTCTAAACCACTGCCTCCAGTTGCCTCATCCACCCAAGTAGGATCTGTCCCCTCATCTGTCCCCTCATCATTCCTCAGACTCCACAGTGATGTCCCTGACAACTACCTCCGACAACAGTGTCTCGTCGTCATCTTCCACCAGCTCCTCAGACACCACTGCTAACTCCCCACTCTCATAACCCGTAGACAGCAAAAGGTCCTGAGAATCAGGGCATAGCAGCTCGTCCACTGGCACATCAGGGAAGTGGTGGCTGAAGAGTTCCATGGATAAATTTTGTCCGTGGGACATACCCCTAGAGGGTTTTGGCTGGGGAAAAGGAGGGCGAGTTGGAGGACAGACACCCTGGCTCACAGAAGTCGACTGGCTGGATGAGGGGGCAGACGAAACATGGCTGGACGTGCTCTCTGCAATCCACTGAACCACCTCCTGTTGTTGTTTGGGGTCTGTCAGAGTTGTAGGACACTTCCCTACCAACTTCTGGAGTCGACCAGGCACCCTGACCTTACGTGTTTCCACTGTACCCACAGCAGCCGGGACTGAGTCACCACGCACCGCTGACAACAGCACCACCACGATTCCCACCTCTCCCTCCACGACCACCTCTTCCACCTCTCCCAGCTCTTCCCCCTCTCCCCCGGACTCTGGGGTTCTCCATGTGCACAGTAGCAGTATTATATTATTATAATTGTCAAGGATCAATACGGTATCTATACGCTGTTAGGTATATGGCACCCTGATGAGATGTAGCATCTATGAGAGCTCAGTCAGAATAAACGCACTATATAGAAAGATATTTTGCTGCAATTCTTTTCAGACCTATCCAAAAAATGTATTATACGCACTTTGCGCAACTTAAACGCAAAACCACAGAGCAATACGGTATCTATACGCTGTTAGGTATATGGCACCCTGATGAGATGTACCGTCTATGACAGCTGAGCTCACTCAGAATAAACGCACTATATAGAAAGATATTTTGCTGTAATTCTTTTCAGACCTATCCCCAAAAAAAATATGCGCACTTTGCGCAACTTAAACGCAAAACCACAGAGCAATACGGTATCTATACGCTGTTCGGTATATGGCACCCTGATGAGATGTATTCCGTATTCACAGCACTGTCTATGACAGCTGAGCTCACTCAGATTAAATGCACTATATAGTTAAATATGCTGGTGCAATTCTTTTCAGACCTATCCCAAAAAATTCAAAACCACAGAGCAATATGGTATCTATACGCTGTTAGGTATATGGCACCCTGATGAGATGTACCGTCTATGACAGCTGAGCTCACTCAGAATAAACGCACTATATAGAAAGATATTTTGCTGTAATTCTTTTCAGACCTATCCCAAAAAAAAATTTGCGCACTTTGCACAACTTAAACGCAAAACCACAGAGCAATACGGTATCTATACGCTGTTCGGTATATGGCACCCTGATGAGATGTATTCCGTATTCACAGCACCGTCTATGACAGCTGAGCTCACTCAGATTAAATGCACTATATAGTTAAATATGCTGGTGCAATTCTTTTCAGACCTATCCCAAAAAAAAAATATGCGCACTTTGCGCAACTTAAAAGCAAAACCACAGAGCAATACGGTATCTATACGCTGTAAGGTATATGGCACCCTGATGAGATGTACCGTCTATGACAGCTGAGCTCACTCAGAATAAACGCACTATATAGAAAGATATTTTGCTGTAATTCTTTTCAGACCTATCCCAAAAAAAAAATTTGCGCACTTTGCACAACTTAAACGCAAAACCACAGAGCAATACGGTATCTATACGCTGTTCGGTATATGGCACCCTGATGAGATGTATTCCGTATTCACAGCACCGTCTATGACAGCTGAGCTCATTCAGATTAAATGCACTATATAGTTAAATATGCTGGTGCAATTCTTTTCAGACCTATCCCAAAAAAAAAAAAATATGCGCACTTTGCACAACTTAAACGCAAAACCACAGAGCAATACGGTATCTATACGCTGTTCGGTATATAGCACCCTGATGAGATGTATTCCGTATTCACAGCACCGTCTATGACAGCTGAGCTCACTCAGATTAAATGCACTATATAGTTAAATATGCTGGTGCAATTCTTTTCAGACCTATCCCAAAAAACGCAAAACCACAGAGCAATATGTTATCTATACGCTGTTAGGTATATGGCACCCTGATGAGATGTACCGTCTATGACAGCTGAGCTCACTCAGAATAAACGCACTATATAGAAAGATATTTTGCTGTAATTCTTTTCAGACCTATCCCAAAAAAAAAATTTGCGCACTTTGCACAACTTAAACGCAAAACCACAGAGCAATACGGTATCTATACGCTGTTCGGTAGATGGCACCCTGATGAGATGTATTCCGTATTCACAGCACTGTCTATGACAGCTGAGCTCATTCAGATTAAATGCACTATATAGTTAAATATGCTGGTGCAATTCTTTTCAGACCTATCCCCAAAAAAAAATATGCGCACTTTGCACAACTTAAACGCAAAACCACAGAGAAATACGGTATTTATACGCTGTTAGGTATATGGCACCCTGATGAGATGTATTTCGTATTCACAGCACCGTCTATGACAGCTGAGCTCACTCAGATTAAATGCACTATATCGTTAAATATGCTGGTGCAATTCTTTTCAGACCTATCCCCAAAAAAAAATATGCGCACTTTACGCAACTTAAATGCAAAACCACAGAGCAATACGGTATCTATACGCTGTTAGGTATATGGCACCCTCATGAGATGTACCGTCTATGACAGCTGAGCTCACTCAGAATAAACGCACTATATAGAAAGATATTTTGCTGTAATTTTTTTCAGACCTATCCCAAAAAAAAAAATGCGCACTTTGCACAACTTAAACGCAAAACCACAGAGCAATACGGTATCTATATGCTGTTAGGTATATGGCACCCTGATGAGATGTATTCCGTATTCACAGCACCGTCTATGACAGCTGAGCTCAATCAGATTAAATGCACTATATAGTTAAATATGCTGGTGCAATTCTTTTCAGACCTATCCCCCCAAAAAATATGCGCACTTTGCGCAACTTAAACGCAAAACCACAGAGCAATACGGTATCTATACGCTGTTAGGTATATGGCACCCTGATGAGATGTATTTCGTATTCACAGCACCGTCTATGACAGCTGAGCTCACTCAGATTAAATGCACTATATAGTTAAATATGCTGGTGCAATTCTTTTCAGACTTATCCCAAAAAAAAAATATGCGCACTTTGCGCAACTTAAACGCAAAACCACAGACCAATACGGTATCTATACGCTGTTAGGTATATGGCACCCTGATGAGATGTTCCGTCTATGACAGCTGAGCTCACTCAGAATAAACGCATTATATAGAAAGATATTTTGCTGTAATTTTTTTCAGACCTATCCCAAAAAAAAATATGCGCACTTTGCACAACTTAAATGCAAAACCACAGAGCAATACGGTATCTATATGCTGTTAGGTATATGGCACCCTGATGAGATGTATTCCGTATTCACAGCACCGTCTTTGACAGCTGAGCTCAATCAGATTAAATGCACTATATAGTTAAATATGCTGGTGCAATTCTTTTCAGACCTATCCCAAAAAACGCAAAACCACAGAGCAATATGGTATCTATACGCTGTTAGGTATATGGCACCCTGATGAGATGTACCGTCTATGACAGCTGAGCTCACTCAGAATAAACGCACTATATAGAAAGATATTTTGCTGTAATTCTTTTCAGACCTATCCCAAAAAAAAAATTTGCGCACTTTGCACAACTTAAACGCAAAACCACAGAGCAATACGGTATTTATACGCTGTTAGGTATATGGCACCCTGATGAGATGTATTCCGTATTCACAGCACCGTCTATGACAGCTGAGCTCACTCAGATTAAATGCACTATATAGTTAAATATGCTGGTGCAATTCTTTTCAGACCTATCCCCCCCAAAAAATATGCGCACTTTACGCAACTTAAACGCAAAACCACAGAGCAATACGGTATCTATACGCTGTTAGGTATATGGCACCCTGATGAGATGTACCGTCTATGACAGCTGAGCTCACTCAGAATAAACGCACTATATAGAAAGATATTTTGCTGTAATTCTTTTCAGACCTATCCCAAAAAAAAAATTTGCGCACTTTGCGCAACTTAAACGCAAAACCACAGAACAATACGGTATCTATACGCTGTTAGGTATATGGCACCCTGATGAGATGTATTTCGTATTCACAGCACCGTCTATGACAGCTGAGCTCACTCAGATTAAATGCACTATATAGTTAAATATGCTGGTGCAATTCTTTTCAGACCTATCCCAAAAAAAAAATATGCGCACTTTGCGCAACTTAAACGCAAAACCACAGAACAATACGGTATCTATACGCTGTTAGGTATATGGCACCCTGATGAGATGTATTTCATATTCACAGCACCGTCTATGACAGCTGAGCTCACTCAGATTAAATGCACTATATAGTTAAATATGCTGGTGCAATTCTTTTCAGACCTATCCCAAAAAAAAAATATGCGCACTTTGCGCAACTTAAACGCAAAACCACAGAGCAATACAGTATCTATACGCTGTTAGGTATATGGCACCCTGATGAGATGTACCGTCTATGACAGCTGAGCTCACTCAGAATAAACGCACAATATAGAAAGATATTTTGCTGTAATTCTTTTCAGACCTATCCTATCATGCACAGGAATATATCTGTTTAAGATATGTATAGTTTGTGCCTGTGTACCAGCTCTGGACACAAAGGCTGACAGCATACACTGTAGTTTCCTTCAGAGAATCAATTGCTTTTTAACAGACTGTTGTGGCTTTCTTTTCCTACACAGAATACAGGCTGATAGTATATACTGTTTTTCAGAGTAAAGATAGTCTTTAAAAAGACTTTTCTTGCTTCCTAACTCCTAAGTTCTAACTGCCTGCTGCACACACTACACGAGCTAACTCTCCTATGTCTTGTCTGGTCCCCTTCCCAATGCAGAATGAGGCTGAGGCTGCAGATCCTAGACTCCCTACCATAGGTCAATTTCGGTCACATGTCACTGCCAGCCAATCAGTGCTGGGGAGACATAGGGGCTGTTACATCACAGCAGGTGTTCCCACAGGCTTACCTTTGCTGCTGATTGGCTGAAAAAAACGGGCATTTCACGCGGGCAGTGACGCACGGATAGTCACGAGTCCGCGCTGCCTCGTGATGCCGAGCCGAGCCGAAGCAGGCAATATTCGAGCGAATCCCGAATCTTGCCGCTTCGGCTCGCTCATCACTAATCTTGACAAATCAAAAGCTTTTTTAAAGTCAAAATGAACTTTAAGTATCCAATGGTAAAGCGTATCTCAAGGACATATCTCAAGGGCACACATTCATGTTTTCAACATTACACAAGGAAATCAGCAAGATTGCAGCCTTATTCCAGATATATCTCCAGTCTGTATTCTTGCCCAGACTGTTTCTATTCCATATAGAATTTCCTAGTTTATGCTAATCCATAGGGTCTTATATATCTCATTTCTCTTCCAGAAGTGCAAAGTCAGAGATTCATTGACTTGCCTTAAGTACACTTTAAATACTAGTTCTCTGATGTACTTTATGAGGAATTTTACAAGATTGAGAAAATACTGGAATGAGGTGATTGATAGGATTAATAATATATTCAAATGTTATCTTCATTATAGTCCACTAGTTTGTCTCTTGAGGGGTGTTCATTCTCAGGGATATAGTGATACAAGGAAATGGATAGTGTAAGATCTTTTTACGCTGCCCATAAAGTTATTTTCCGATGATGACTATTTAAAAAATAGTCTAATCTCTAATGTCATACTCAGGAAAAGATTTATTTTTAATCAGTCAGTAAATTGGATATTGATACATAAATTGTATGTTAGGGGTACATACATATATAATGAGGGGGATTGTTATAGTGAGTTTTGCAGGAGTCTGTGTTTTGTAGGAGTCTGCATTGCAGTGATTTATGCCAAATGTCGCACATTGTTCGATAAATTTAGTACATTTTAATACCACTTTCTTCATCATGCTTTTACTGGGATAAAACAAATAACCATTGGTTAACCAACTGGATAACCATTCCTACTTTTCAAACTAGAGTGAATTATATAAAATTGCCAAATGTTGCCAATTATTTGTGCATGCACTGTAAGCCTAAAAAGTTGTAAAGCCCTATTTTTTTACTCTTTAGGAGTCTTTTGACAGTGGCGCTATCAATTTGGTGGATATTTGGCAGGTCAGCTGCTGGAGTAGTATATCAATGTCATTAATGTGGTGGATTGCCAACCAGAGAACTAAGTGTACATCAAAGCTATTTTGAGGTTCAATACAAAACTTGGAAAAGGACCCAGTTTGACAGAGATCGGGAGAGAAGGACGGGCTCCCAACTTTATTCACTAACTCCACCTTCTTCACTCAAGGTTTTATGTTGGCTACTAAGTGGACTTAGCAGCCAGCTGGAGAGCTCCTGTAAAAGAGGACTGAACTCTTCCATCTCTACTCTCAGTCTGGTGAAGAAGTAGGCCCTGCCAAGGCCTATAGGCATCAGGACCATATGAATGGTAAGAACGTGTGTTTGTGTCTTTTAGTTAGAAACAAAGTCATGGAATGTGTCTGATGTGACCACTTGTTTGCCATGTGGACTTTGAATAAAATTGGCTGAGGCCAGGAATACCCTTATCCACTGTGTTGGAGTAACATTTCTTGATTTGGGCCAACCGTCTAAACTTAGAAGATGGTAATCCTAGAGCTAAGTGACAGCCAAACTGTCACAGTCCCTAAACGCTCATGAATTTGCACTGGTGATATTGAAATTGTTCACAGTGTTTTCTTTACATGCGGTTTCATGGCTTTTTTGTGGTGTTTTTTCCAAAATGATGGGGTGAGCAAGGTTATATTTTTTGCCACTTTTTTTTTTTCTATAAAGGAGATGAAAAAAATGGGAAGGGAAAAAAAATGTCAAAAACACACTGCATTTTTTTGTCAAAAAATGTTACCGAAAAAAAAAAAAACACGAAAACACTGTGTGTCCTATGTTTCATATGTCCTATATACTTTCATCTAACATCTGGAGAAGTCACATTTTCAAATACATGTCAAAATACAAGTGCAAAAAATGTGCACAAAAATCTGTGTGAATCCACCCTAATCCCACAAATCCATTATCCAGTATTTCTCAGTACATTATATGGTACATTCAATAATGTCATTAAAAAGTACAACTCGTCCCACAAAAACACTGTCTAAAAAAGGTTTATGTCGATGGAAAAATAAAAAAGTAATGATTCTTGTAAGACGGAAGGTAAACAATGAACACAAATAATTGAAAACTTTCTGGGTCAGGAAGAGGTTAATAATAAATCCAAAAGGGAAATATGAAAAAGAAACTGCAGCACAATTTTATATTTTCTACCATATGCCGGATGCTTTCAAACTTGGATGAGCATACACTGTATATAAATTTGCATGTGGATTTTAGATATATTTTATTTTGAGGAGCTGTGATCTTTTTCCCTCTCTCGAAGCCTGTAATCATGAATCATTGTAAGCCTGATCTTGCAATCCTTTATCTTCTTTTTCTATATAAGGCAGTAGAGAAGGAACACTTCATTTTGTAGAAATATTTCCCTGTCTGGTATCTCCTCCCAAGACAGATATACGGATGATGCAATTTCCCCAGCCATCATTCTAGAGTGATGGGCTTTTGATAAATCTCTGGTTACAAACTATGTTGAGAATCATGTTCCCCCAATCTTAGCTGATTTCTGTTCCTTTCCTATCCTTCTCTCGCTCTGAGATGTGAACAAGCCAAAAAGACATCCTTCAAGAAAAGTCATCTGTATTTTAGGAGAGATGAAATGGAAAATGATACGTGAAAAGTGAGATCACAAGTAGGAAACTGAAGCAACATAGTAAGTCATCTGAAGACGTTTACAAGCCTGGAAACCTTTCATTTGTACAATAAGAAATGTATTTATAGCTAATATTACATATGGGCTTTAGAAACCACAAAATTCCCATCACCCGAATTTTATTAGCTTGACTAAAGTTGTTTTCTGCTGTCTTTATTGCCTCCATCTATGTCTGAAGTAAAAGTGACAGTTATCTCTCTTGTATTGTGTCTGTGGCCTAAATGGCAGCTGAGTGATTGACTGCATAGATGGTTGTCGCTGTATAATAAGGAACAGTTCACATGTGATAGATACAGACATTTCAGGATCAGATTACCAGGGTCAACACGTACTTTCTGACAGACCGTGGATTGTCATCCTTTCCTTCTAGTGTCTGATAAGTAAGCTAACATGATAGATGTCATGGCCATTGTTTGACCATTTCTGCCATAATTATGCCTAACAAGCATATAAAATAAACATTCTAGCTATACAACTCAATGTAGAGGAAGGGGGATGAGCACCAAAATGTTGCAGCTTGCTCCACTCAAATGGCAGATAGGTGCACTATGAGGTAATTGTGTAGGTGTAATAACAAATCCAAAAGCAAAAATTATTTATACTTTGTAAGTTCAACTTGCATATACTGTACCAATCAATTGGCATGTGCTTATTACTGCTGGATTGGAGTGGAGAAGACCCATAGATAATCAGCAGCAGCTTTACATCCTTCCTTACCTTTCCCCTTCCCTCAACTTTTCCGGAGATATGTGGCTCAAAATGAAAATTAAAGGGTTCTCTGGGATTTTGATATTGATGGCCTACAGTATCCTCAGGATAGGTCATCAATACCAGTGGTCTATGAGCAGTTAGGCCTCTTCCTAGGCCATCTGCCATCACATTCATTGGTCACATGGCCTAGGCGCAGCTCAGTTCCATTCAAGTCAATGGAGCTGAGCTGCAATACTAAGCATAGCAACTGTCCAATGGATTACACACTGCCAGGTAAGCTGTGAGGAGGCTGCTGCACTGGTGAGCACCTTGTCTTCCTTAAACAGCTGATCATCAGTAGTGCCAGAAGTGAGATCTCAGCTGATCTCATATTGATGACCGAATGACCGATCTAGAAGATAAGCCACCAATCTGAAAACCATGGAGAACCCCTTTAAAAAATAACATGATTTTATGATAGTCTGTCACATGATATCTATTCTATTGCAGTCTGTTTTCTAGCACAACATATTGTACTGAATTTGTTTTATGAGAAATTGGGAATCCTTAAAAGGGACCTAACTCTTTAATTAAATCTCAGAAAGTGCAACAGAGAGCTCTGCACCTTCAACTTTCATGGACTCTGATCTGCTTATGCAGTGTGCATGTGTGTATAGATCCATAGAAAGTATCTGGGAACCATACTCTGCATGCTGGAAATGCAGGGTAGAGCAAATTAAACGTCTGTACAGTACTTAAAAAGGGTTTCTCCTGAAGACAATCCTACACATACAGTATACCCTGGCCATTACCAATAAACACTGGGGGCTTTGAAGCTATACACAATCAGTTCATCACTGGAGTCTTTTTATTGTAAGAAGGAGTAGACACTGAGTGACCACCTTTTTAGGGGTGATGTTTAACATGACACTGCTATAGGATGCCACATTTGCAATAAGTCTATGTGTTGCTTTGACATGAAAAAGTCTAGGATGAATGCAACAACAAAGCAGCAAGTCACACAAGCTCACAGAGCAAGGATTTGTAGGATTTAGGATTTGTCATACGCAACTGCCTACTCAGTATTAATAAGTGGTAAAGTCCAGAACTTGACGCTAATGCAATTTCTAACTCTGCTCTCCTATAGCTATTTCCTCCTGTTGACTTAAGTAAGTTACATTATTTTTCATAGTTAAAAGGGTTATCCAATTTCTGAAACAGTCCCCCCCATGTGCCGGGCCTCTGACAGGTAATATACTTTCCAGTTCCTGGCGCCGCTCCTGGTCCCGGCACCGCCGCTGCTGTTTTTCCCTGTACATAGATGAAAACATCCGGTGTCGGGGGGAGCAGCCAATGGCAGGCAGGGACGGGGACGAGCCTCCCTAGCATCACGGGTGATGCTAGGGAGGCTAATCTAAGAAATTAGATTTGTGAGGAATTACTTTGCCACAAAGCACATTTCTTTTTATGTAGCAGAGTCAATGATAGGGATCGGCGATGGTACCACCTCCCATCATTGAACCCCTCAGATGCCGTGTTCATCACTGATTGCAGCATCTGAGGCTACAATTTAGGCCTTTCAGTGGTTAGTCCAGGTAAAAAATTAAATAAATAAATACTCACCTTATCCATTTGCTCACATAGAGGCTGCCGTGGCCATCTTGATTGAAGGCATACGTCACCCCACATGAGATTTCTCAAAGTTTCTGCAATCAAGATGGCCGCGATGGTCTCTTTGCGTGCAAACGGATGAGGTGAGTATGCCTTTTTTTTTTACTGCCATTTCAGGAAAAATAGATTTGTTACCACAAAATGTGAGGAAATTCAGCTTCGGAGCAAATTTAATTTTTCCTGAAATTCAGATAGAATTCTTTTGGCTTTGATTTTCTCAACACTACTTATCATTGTACATTTGGGACATATCAAAAAAGTCTAATAGGTCATTTGTAAATCAACTCATAAGAAATAGACCCTAGTGCAAGAGACTGGTTCCAACATGACCTCCATATGAGGTTGTCATCATTTTAAAATTAGTGGATATGATTAAGTTTATCTAGATTTAAGCTAATTTTTAAAGGTTTATCATTTACATAAGTCACAACCTCTGTATCGTACTAATATTAAAAATTTGGTTGCACAAGGGCACTTTCATGAAGCTGAACATGGCGATGCATAGCTGCTTCACTGTGAATCTTAATAGGACAGCATAGTCTTGTCTTTATCAATCAGATCCATGGTGAGCCTCTTTGAGGCTAATAAATGGAAAACCCTTTTGTTTTTTACAAGCAGCAATGCCCATTATGTCTATTTTTTTATTGTTTACATATTTTTATTTGTATTTTGGGAAAGGTGGGGTAATGCCAGGCTCTACTTTCCAGACAACTGCATTGGGACCAAGGGTCATAGAAATACCATAGGGTGGAGAGCAAATTAAACACTACACCCTTCCGTCTTGGGTAACAAAAATGTGGCACCATCAAATGAGTGGAAGAAATGTCCATCATTCAGCTTCTCATCATAAATATTTATAGTTTATTGAAGTCCATTAAAAACAATTCCATGTACACAATGGCACATGATAGGTCTACGCGTTTTGAAACGGAGGGTTCTTATTCATGAATAAGAACCTTCTGGTTTGCAACGCGTAGACCTGTCATGCGGTGTAGGGTACATGGAGTTGGTTGATCTTGGTTATGGGGCCCCCTATGTTGTTCACCCATTGTTCCACAGAAGTTCACAGGAAATGTGATATTTAAAGATTGAATTTGTTCTTTCACAAATTGTTAAACTGCCTCTTAGGCTACTTTCACACTACCGTTTTAAAATTCCGGTATTGAGTTCCGTCATAGGGGCTCAATACCGGTATAAAACGCTTCAGTTTTGTCCCCATTCATTGTCAATTGGGACAAAACTGAACTGAAGACAACAGAATGCTCCTGAAAGCATTCCATTCCGTCTTCAGACCGGAGAACAAACCACAGCATGCTGCGGTTTGCTCTCCGGTCCAGGCATCCGCACCAAGACGGATCCGTCATGACCCCCAATGAAAGTCAATGGGGACGGATCCGTTTGGTGTGACACAATGGTGAACGGATCCGTCCTCCATTGAGTTTCAATGGAGTTCATGACGGATCCGTCACCTGCACACATACACACAATACACACATACAGACATAGACATACACATAAACATACACAGACATATACACGTACAAATACACATACACATGCATACTTACATGCTCCCCGGCAGGTCTCCAGAGCGCAGGAGGAACAGGACGGCGCGCACAGATGACGATTCCACCAGGCGCCCAGCAGAGGGCGCTGTGGGGAATCGTCACCTGTGCGAGCCGTCCTGCTCCTCCGGCGCTCTGGAGACCTGCCGGGAGCATGTAGGTATGTATGTGTATTTGTCTGTGTATATGTGTGTGTGTCTGTACTGTGTGACATTTGTGGGGCCGGAGCGCGGTTCCGGCTCCACACATGTCCCTGCGGCAGTCCGGATCCGGCAGCACTCTTCACCTGCCGGATCAGGACTGCCGCTAGTGTGAAAGTAGCCTTAAGTAGCTTTTGTGTACACTGTCTAAATGGAGACATGTCCTCTTTAACATACAGTACTGTACATGGACATTGTGTAAAGATAAAGAGTCTTCCCTCATAGTTATTCATTATAATGGCATTCTGCTGCTATTCTACCTGGTATGTTTTATTTTCCAGTCTTCGTAATGGCCAATTAGGATGTTATCTCCTCGGTTTAGAACATATTGCTCTCTGTAAATTTCCTATACTGTGTTTAGACACAGTTCTTAATCCCACTAGGGATATATTTGCATACATTGCCTTTCTGGACTTTGGTCAATGCTGTGAGTCACTAAATGCACATAGAAATATTACTTAGAAAAAAAAAACTTCAATTAATTATTTTCACTTTGCTTAAATATGTTAAGTCTCCTAGGGAATTTAGAATGAGCTGACTGCGACATCTGTTAAAGAGGAAAAACTACTCAATTTAAAGTCTTATCTGTCCTTGCCAGCCACACATTTGGATGCTATCAGCCCCCAGTAAACTTCCACTGTTCAGGGATATCGTGCCTCAGCATTAAATTATTACATTCTCAAACTCCTATCTTATTGAACTCAGCCAAATTATTTGTATTGAAATGCAGAGGGTTTCAATTTTAATTAAACAAGCAAATGTGTTATTTCCTATTTCCATTGAGGGACCTGCACACTTCTCCACTGTAATGCACGTACAAAGCCTTTCCCTGTGCTTCAAAATACAGAGCAACCGGATAACATACTGGATGCCAAGGAAAGAAAGAAAGAAAGGAAGAGAAAGTTCAGGAGTAAAATGAGTTTTTCAGCTTTAAAGATTGGCAGAAATATCTAAATGCAAATGCAAGTCTGCGAACTGCAATTAAATAAATGGAGCGAATAAAGCTAACGGAATAAGTGGTCTTGCCCAGACAGGTCAAGGGACTGTACTTTGCAGTCATAAAAGAGGCTTTATTATATTATGTCTTCTACAAAGACAGTAACAATAAAAAAATCATCTTTTTTTCTTTGTAACGCATAGCTGTAGCACTAAGTTTGCTTTACATATTTGTTAAAAGCATAAATGATCATTGCCAAGAACCATTGTCCCATTGTGCAAACTCTACCACCAAAATAAGCCCCCCATGGTGGGGTCAGATTGGCTCCCGTTATATCCCATGTTTATTTTAGTTTATTCTACTTCACCCCCTCATGTAATAACAATTCTGGAGCATCTATCCTGTAGACTCTATGTTGTGCAATTCCTTTATTATTCCTGTTGAAAGTTATTAATAAAATACTCACAATTAGCAATTTGCAGTGAAGATCCAGATGGGTATAACCATTGGGAGGGAGGCTCCCTGCACAGTTCGAAAACTAGTTTGAAACTATCCAATCAGTGTCGCTGGTAACACCCATCTGAACCTTTATTGCAAACTGCTAGCAAAAGTGAACGTTATGGGAAACTGCTGCATTTTTTGTGTGTATTGTGTTACACATAGTAACTGGTTCTGTCCGCCATATCAGAAGACGTAGGCTATAATTTGTTTGATTTGTTTTCCTTCCAATCGGGTATTTGTAAGGCATTTGGTCTCTTTATTTCCATATATTTGGTATAGATGCTAATAAGGTGCTGGAGGTGACTTTTTTATTATTTCAATGTAACTTTAGACACATTTATACTTTTAAAAAGCCTAAATGTGCAACCTATTCATCTACAATTCAGCAGTAGTTGCCAGAACTTATGCTTGTTGCAGTACATATTTCACTACGCTGATGTACATTTATGTAAATTTGTATCTGTATTTTACTTGTGCACTTTTTCTCTTTGTTCTGTTTGACAAGTTATTGGCTACAGGTTTCAATCTAATATTAGTAATAAATGTTAACGGGGTTGTCTCACTTCAGTAAGTTTCATTTATCATGTAGAAAAAGTTAATAAAAAACACTTACTAATGTATTGTTGTTATCCATATTGTCTCCTTTGCTGACTGGATTCATTTTTCACATTTTTCACATTACACACTGCTTGTTTCCATGGTTACAGACCACCCTGAAATCCATCAGTGGTGGTCGTGCTTGCACACTATAGGAAAAAGCACTAGCCTATGCGCACTCCCATGGTCCCGGCCACTAGAGAGGCTGACGCATTTTCCTAAAGTGTGCAAGCATGACCACCACTGATGGATTCCAGGGTGGTCGTAACCATGGAAACGAGCAGTGTACAATGTGATCGAAAAATGAATACAACCAGCAAAGGAGGCAATATGGATACTAACAATACATTAGTAAGTGGCTTGTATTAACTTTCTCTATATGATAAATGCAACTTACTGAAGTGAGACAAGCCCTTTAACCACTTCCCGTCCGCCCGTTGACTATAAACGTCCAGGAAGTGGTTATCTATCTCTGAATGGACGTTTCTGAACGTCCATTCAGAGATAGCAGCTGCAGGCTAATCGTGCAGCTGCACAGTGGGGTACCTGCTGTATGTGACAGCAGGGTACCCCAAAGAGAAGGCAAGGACTGTTCCTGCCTTCTAGGCAAGGTCCCTGCCTTCTAGGGTCCAACGAGCGCTGTGTATACAGATCAGGAAGCGCTATTGCGCTTCCTGTTCCGGCCCGGCGGTCACATGATCGCCGGGGCCGGGAGCATGCAGGAGCTGCCGGGTCTCTCATAGACCCGAACAGCCCTGCACTGAGGCTGTACAGCATAGTAATATGCTGTACAGCCTCCCTGGGGATGTATTTCCCCTGTAACTGGGGCTACTATGTCAGCCCCAGTTAGAGGAGAAATCAAGTGTAAAAAAATAAAAATAAAAAAATAAGTGAAGTTAAATGTCCCCCTGAGGTCTTGTATGATATATATATATATATATATATATATATATATATATATATATATATATATAAATAATTTCCCCCAAAATATTTCATAAAAAAAAGTTACAAATAAAAATAAATAAATAAGATAGACATATTTGGTATCACTGTGTCCGAAATGACCGGCTCTATAAAAATATCACATGATCTACCCCATCAAGTGAACTGCGTAAAAAAAATCTAATAAAAATTATGCCAAAACAGCTTTTTTTGTCACATCACCTACCAAAAAACATAATATCAAACAATCAAAAAGTCGTATGCATCCCAAAATGGTAGCAATAAAAACGTCACCTCATCCCACAAAAAATGAGCCCCCACACAAGATTATAGCCCAAAAAATGAAAAAAATGGCTCTTAAAAAATTGCAACACAAAAACATGATTTTTCTTCTAAAAATGCTCTATTGTGTAAAACGTAAAAAAAAAAAAAAATAAAAATAGACATATTTGGTATCAACTGGCTCTGCAAAAATATCACATGATCTACCCCATCAAGTGAACGGTGTAAAAAAAATATATAGAAAAATGCCCCTAAACTGCTTTTTTTTTAGTTAGCCTCCCAAAAATTAAATTAAAAAGTGATCAGAAAGGCGGATGCACCCCAAAATGGTGCCAATAAAAAGCACAGCTTGACCCGCAAAAAATAAGACCTCACACAGCTCAGAAAAAATTCCATGTTAGAAAATGCAGATGCTGCTACTCCCCTTCTGAGCCCTGGCGTATCCCCAAATAACAGTTTACGACCACATGTGGGGTGATTCTGCAAACTGCAGAATCCGGGTAATAAATATTGAGTTTTGTTTTGTTGTTAACCCTTGATGTGTTACAGGAAAAAAATGATTAAAATGGAAAATCTGCAAAAAAAAGTGAAATTTTGAAATTTCACATCTATTTTGCTTTAATTCCTGTGGAATACTTAAAGGGTTAACAACATTTCTAAAACCAGTTTTGAATAGTTTGAGGGGTGTAGTTTCTAAAATGGGGTAATTTATGGGTCGTTTCTATTATGTAAGCCTCACAAACTGACTTCAGAACTGAACTGGTCCTTAAAAAAGTTGATTTTGCAAATTTGCAAAAATTGCGTCTAAAATTCTAAACCTTCTACTGTCCTAAAAAAATAAAATGACACTACCAAAATGATGCCAACATAAAGTAGACATATGGGGAATGTAAATTAAAAAGGATTTTATGGGGCATCACTATCTGTCTTAAAAGCAGAGAGATTGAAATTTAGAAAACAGTGAATTTTTTTAAATTTTCGTTAACTTTTGGATTTTTAAAAAAATAAAAATTAAAACTTATCGACTCAAATTTACCATTAACTTGAAGTACAGTGTGTCATGAGAAAACAATCTCAGAATCGCTTGGAGAAGTAAAAGCGTTCAAAAGCTAAATTTTTTGCCTTTATGTGTAGCAACAAAAAACCTATGCAGTCGATCAGCAGGTGGGGTGCCATATATAAGTATACTATAAAACAGACGCTACTAGGGTGCCTGTAATATTATCTCTGTACAAGATCTTGTCCACTCTGCACTTTGAACCTATGTGAGAAAAGCACATTCACATGGAAGATTCACATGGGCACAAAAACGGGGCAGAATCTTCACTGAAACAACTTCTCATTGTTTTTAATGGGAGATGACCAGTCCCAGTTAATGCAGCTGAGAGTTTTTGCCGTGTGTTTTCAAGACTCGATAACGATGTACAGGTCTATTCTTAGCGCCTTTACTGGGGACCCCTGTCAAAGCCAAAGTGGGAACCCTTGCACAGGTTAGCTCCATACAATGAGCTAAACCTAGAGAGAGCGTGCATGAAAACCCATGGCAAAAAATGCAGCGCAGTGGTTTCTGCAGTGGCATAAGCCAAAGATTCTGTCATAGACAAGATCCTACTTGTGAACTTACCCTAAGTTCTCTTGCCCTTTTCTTGTCCTATTATTGAAATCTTTGATTACAGCTTCTTTTTTACATGATTGTATCCTACCGAATGTGACATTTTTTTTTATCTGGTCTGCATTCTGTGTCTGCTCTTTCTGTACTTTGTTCAGTTTGATCCTTCTAATCTGGAGCACTGACCTTTGCTTGCCATGGACCTAATAACTTGCCCCTTTCAGTTCCAGTTGCTGCCTGCCATAAATATACTGTATTCCGTCACACTTTCTTGCACAGTTGATTCATTTGTTTGCCAGCACTGCGAGTCAGAATAAGTAGTTGACTATATGCATTACATACCTTTATAGCAGTCTGGTGTTTTTTTTTTCCAAACAGTCAGATCATCCTAAAGAAAAATTACGAAGACCTGTCACCACTCCTAACATGCTTGCTTTAGTAAATAGTTATTTTCTCCATGAAATCATTCTAGAGCACCTTTTCTCATAACTCTGCATTGTGATGTTCCTCTTTTACTCCTCCTGATTACCATTCCCCTTGCCAAAGGAGTGTGACAGTCTACCATTGTTAAAACTGATTGGACAGTGTCACACTGTGCCTGTTCCCAACCGATAACACCCAGTGCAGTTTATCAATACATATCTAATAGGAATAACAGAAGAGCAGTAAAAAAAAAAAAAAAAAAAAAGTTCCAGCAATGTTATAATAAGGGCAATACTTTTTGCAAATTAGCAAATTTACAATTTGCAAAAACAGACATGCCAGGAGTAGTGATAGGTCTTTTATCAAGTTACCAAGCCAATTTACAAGAACTCCCAAGCTGTGATATGTTATCCCTGTTACCACTCCACTATCCAGAAGTAAAATGAGGATGCCATCTTTCCACCGTAAGATTTGATTTTGATCTAATGCACTCTAAGGCTACATTCACACGACCGTTGTGTGATACTGGCCCATGTGCATTTTGCAATTTGTGGACCGCACAGGCCGCGGCTATCATAGCCTATTCTTGTCCGCAATTGCAGACAAGAATAGGACATGTTCTATTTTTTTTGCGGGGCCGCGGTACGGAGCAACACCGTGTGATGTCCGCATCTTTTACAGCCCCATGGAAATGAATGAGTCCCGATCTAAGCCGCAAAATATGCAGATCGGAGGCTGCAAAAACTACTGTCGTGTGAATGTAACCTAATACTAATACTTCTGTCAAACCAATTGATCAGAAGCCTAGGAGGAGTCTAGAAGACTATTAGGGCTCACGCTCATGACTGTTTTGGTTTAGCGGTCCGCAATTTGCGTATCTGAAAAACACGGATACCAGCCATGTGCATTCCGTACTTTGTGGAGCGGAAAAGCCGGCCCCTAATAGAACAGTCCAATCCTTGTCCATAATGTGTACAATAATAGGACATGGTCTATTTTTTTTCGGAATGCATACTCATTTCTGTATTTTTTTGCGACCTCATTGAAGTGAACTGAGTGGACACGGATGAAAAATACATTAGTGTGCATGAACCTTTAATGAATAATTGCAATTGGCGAAAATTGCACTTGTGACTTGCCTCGTGTATTCCAGTAATTTGGAGTTATCCCCTATACACAGCATAGATCAATGGGGGTTCTTTCGTTGGGCACCCCAATGATCACAAGAGCATCGACCCCATACACCATAGGACCCCAAAATCGAATGTAGTGGCAGGTCGATCATGTGCACTGTCGCTCCATCAATCTCTATGAGACTGTCCTAGAGGGTGCATGATCAATCAGTAGACCCCTATATCTTTCCTAATA
This sequence comes from Rhinella marina, assembly GCA_900303285.1. Taxonomy (NCBI): domain Eukaryota; kingdom Metazoa; phylum Chordata; class Amphibia; order Anura; family Bufonidae; genus Rhinella; species Rhinella marina. The sequence continues at coordinate 13,252 of ONZH01010829.1, read as the reverse complement.
CATAGAAAATCGGAGGCTCTCCAGTTCTTTCCACTGAGACAATCTGTTCACACATGCATTAATGGATATAATGAATTTACTTATTCTTTGTACATTAGTAACTTCATATGCATCCTTATACTCATATGAGTTGGCATTCAAGGGGTTTCAGGCAAATTGAAGGACGTTTTAAACAGCTGCCATTAACCTGATACTTCAGTGAATACAGAAGAGTATTTATAGCCCTGGCTTTCCACAACGGCAAATCACATCAATTATAATGATCTGCATTTTATCGTGCAATTAGATTCAAATGAAAAATAACTTGTATTATCCCTATTAAAACATATTTTTAGCTGTAACCTTATACCGTATGGATGAAATGTCGCCTAATCTCAAGAAAGTATATTAACCCATGAGGTCCTGCAGCGTTTCTCAAGGTATCGTAACCTTTCCAATGGCACATTTTGACAATGACAATTCCTCTTTGGAGACTGATCACTAGACTGACAATTGTGATAGAGGATGTGTCATAAAGACCTTCCAGGGGGAATTTAATTGAAGCTACAAATCATTGAAAAACATAATTTTGTTTTCAGAAACTGGAGATCTATTTGATACCCTCTCTCTGTGGGAGCATGACACAATTTATAGCAGTATAAAATGAGAGATCAACAGATGTCTGCGCGTGGCATTGGAAGACATTAGAGCCGGTAACATGCTCAATGTATCTACTAATTGTAATGCATCATTTTACCAGGAATATATCTATTCAGAATGGAATATAAAGTGATACAAACAAGGGATCAGAAAGCCTTTTCGGCAGGGAAGATGCATCTCAGACACATTTGAGAAGACCAAACACAATACATATTCCCTGGACAGTTTTGCCTTCATTGCTATTTTCAAAATGAAAAGGTCAAAGTAACATTTCAGCTTTTAATCACTCAATTTTAGATCCAAAGAGCAAAAACTAAGCGAGTGCTGGAGTGAAATGGCACCTGTGTTATAATGCAGAGGAAGTTTTTAGGATTGAAAGTCAGGTTAACACAGGTTTCAGTGTCATTCTCTACTAGACTTACAAATATCTGATGAAGTACATGGAAATTCTACATTTATGTATAAGTATATGTTGTGTATTCGATGTGTAATACCCCAAAGTGGTATTACCATTCTTACACCCTGCTACTATCTTTGATTGCTACCAATAATGTCATCTATGTATTTGTTCCAGGTCCTCTTACACTGTGCATTCCTATTATTCCTATGAAACGGTTATGTTCATGTAATGTGCTTGGTTCACCAGCAGGTGGCAGCGTATATGGCAGAGAGATCCTTTCTCTGTTCCATTCCATTCTCCCCCTTCTGGGCAGAAGTGGGCCAGTCCTGTTTCCTACCAAAGGGAAGGGTTGCAGTTTTAGTTTATTCCAGAGTAAGCTAAGGCAGCATGAGAGCCAGATGTGCCCATGACGTAGCAGCAACGAGAAGGTTCCCTTGCTGCAGCTGGAGTCTCTCCAGAACACCCTGACCCCTTGCAGAATTACCTACAGCAAAAGCAGAAGGGTCTTAGACCTTACAGGGAAATTTCCTGGTGGCCCGATGCCCTGTGGGCCGCCTGCGCTCTCCTCACGGCCAGCCAGTGGAATTTTTTGCTGATATATTTTGTGCAGTAATTTTTGATGGACTGTGGTATTTGGCTCTTTTGGGGTGGCATAATGTGCCACAATATGGCATTGCTGGCCCTGCCTTCCATCAGTTTGGACCAAACTAAAAATCAGGGCCACTTAGTATTTTTTCCAGGGCCACTTTCATTTCCCAGTCCACCCCTGACCTACAGAGTGTCAAGAGGGGATCAACAGCCAAAGGCACCTCACTCCACAGATAGGGAACAGTCCTAAAGTCCTGCTACCAGACTAAAGCTGCTGTTTAGCACCGCAGAAAGAGAAAAAGCAGTTATCAAGTTTGATTGATGAGCTACTGAGGAAGAAACAACTAGTTTTGAAACGTGTCTAGCATTTTTCGGCTTTGTGTTGCAGCGACCGATCGTCCATCTATCAAATACCGCATAATTACAGATACGGGCTATATTAAAACCCATCGGACTCAGGACAGTTAACAATCGAGTGGCTCACCGAGAACGGGGAACCGGGAGAGAAGGAGCGGCTCAGCTAGACGCCCGAGCCATCATAGGGAGAATGCGCTTAAATCCAACTAGCGCTGGAATTCAAACAACTTGCAGAGCCGGTCCGTGGACATTACGTATGAACACAGTGTCTGCCTGAGAATTCCCGACTCCACCAGCATCAGTATTCTAAAGGAGACGGTGAGCAGCGCATAGTGCTGGACTATATTTGTCCACTTTCTTTATAAGTACTACGATGGGAATTGATCATTTGAGGACGATACTTGAAAACCAGTATAATATATGTTACTGTGACTATCTACAAAGCAGCTGCACACGAGCCATTAACAAATTAGTTCACTGCGAGAGCTCAGCAGTGAATTCACTAAAGGGGACTGAAAACATACAAAAAGCGCACATGTTTTAACCCCTTCGCGCCCAGCGCTGTACATGTACGGCGTTGGGGCGATGCGGGCACATGACGCCCGCTCGCGGGTGCGGCGGGCGTCATGGCCGGCAAGTCTCTGCTGTTTCTAACAGCAGAGACTTGCCGCTACTTACCGCCATCGGCGGCGTCTTCCTGGGAGCCTAGATGCCTGATCACACGTGATCACGGCATCTAGTTGCGTCTCAACCCGGAAGCATTCGCTTCCGGGTGGTATACAGACGCCCCGTGTGGCCAATCGGGGTGTCTGTACACCATATGAAAACTGTAATCCTCGCTGGTGAGGATTACAGTTTTCAAAGTGCAATTCTTATTCTGGCCACTAGATGGCAGGCCAGGATAAGAAATGAGCAATTCTTGGATTTCTGAGTCTATAAAATCCATGATTGCTCATAAAGAAAAAAAAAAGCCACAATATATCAGCCCATATTTGACCTTTCAAATAGTAAAAAAAATTAAAAAAAAATGTTAAAAAATATATAAAAAATAAAAAAGATATAAAAGTTCAAATCACCCCCCTTTCCGTATAATTAAAAAATAAATACCTAAATAACAATAAATATAGACATCATGGGTATCACCGTGACCGAAAACGCCCGTACTTTTAAAATATAAAAAAAAATTCCAATACGGCGAATTGTGTGGCGGAAAAAAGCGTCCAAATGGCGATTTGCCGTTTTTTGTCACTTTTTTTTTCTAAAAAAAAATTAAATAAAAAGTGATCAAAAAGTCATACACACGCCAGAATGGTATCAATAAAAACTTCAGATCGTCCCGCAAAAAATGAGCCCCCATACAGCTCTGTACACATAAATACCAAAAAGTTATAGGGGTCAAGATTTGACAAGGAAAAAAAAAAAAAAAGGGCAACTTTCTAATTATTTTATCACTATGAAAACGCAGGAAAAACTATACATATTAGGTATTGCCGGATTCGTACTGACCAGTAGAATGAAAGTAGTGGATCAGTTTTAATGCACATCGAACGCTGTAAATAAGAAACCCGTAGAACTGTAGCGGAATAGCGTTTTCTTTGCAATTTCACCCGGTTTGGAATTTTTTTCCCGCTTCCCACTACACGATATGCAATATTAAATGGTGGCGTTGGAAAGTACAACTTGTCCCGCAAAAAATAAGCCCTCATACAGCTATGTGAACAGAAAAATAAAAGAGTTATGGCTGTTTGAAGGCAGGGAGCGCAAAATGAAAATGCATAACCGAAAAAACCTCCGGGCGCGAAAGGGTTAAAGGTGTTGAATGCATTCAATATATTTATAGTTGTTTTTATTTATAAATTTTTTTCTATTGTATAGTTTAATAAATACTTAGTGTGCCTACTAGCCAACCTTTTTGATTATATTTGTTGAATTATAGCCAATTGGTTTGTTTGGCGGTCGTGCTGAACTCGGGTGAGTGCTCCTCTATTTGTTATTTACAGTTATCAAGTTTGCCTGCCAGTTTCTGCCAAAGCCTGCTGGAGCCAAGAGAGAGTATTGTCTAGATACAAGTTGATGCAAGTAAAGCTGTTGAACTTTATAAGAATCTGGGATCAACTTATTCTCCACCATAACTCATCCCCTTTATTGCTTTGGAGCCTAACTCTGGGGAGTGATGTTATCCAGGTAGGAGCACCGAGACACTCACAGAGACTATTAAGGGTCTCACCACACCGATCGGCATTCCTATAGGGGGCCAGCACATTACAAGTGGCCCTAGAGATTAAAGAGACACTTGCTGGCCACAAGTGCATAGTTAAAAAAAAAAATACTAAAGAGGCGTACATACCATTTGTGCAGTCATTTCATCTTCACAGTGGCCTGCGGGGGCCATTCACAGAATTTGAGCAGTAGCAGAAGTACCCAGGCTACCTTGTCAAGCTGAGAGTGGGACTTAATGAGTCAATAGGGCTAGAGCGTATGTGTGTGATGGGTTGGAGCTTATAAGTGAGTTGATGGGCTCCAGATATGGCAAAAACACCACTGGGTGTATTGAGCAAATAGAAATAATATGAGCAACTTTAAAGGGGTTGTCCAGTTTCTGGTTACCATTAACCTATTTGTTTGTAAGATGACACTTACTAATATTGTCTTTGTTGATATTCTACACCATTTTCTATATTTCATAAGGCATGCTCCTTGTTTACAAAGTCTTCTGTGCTGTCCACACAGAGGTCGTCCATAAGATGGCTGCTGATGGAGGGTCATGTGACCAGACAATGTGATGTCTCCTCCATTCAAATACACTTCACCTGCCATATGTACTTGTTCTGTTGAGGGTTTAGTGCAGGTGCAGTGTACACGTATTTGAATGGAGGAGACAACATGTGGAGATAATTTGCCTGGTCACATGACCCTCCATCAGCATCCATTTTATGGACAACACATAAGACTTTGTAAACAAGGGAGCATACCCCATGAAATATAGAAAATGGTGCAAAATTTCAACAAGGGCCATATTAGTAACTGTCATATAGTGATCTTACAAACACATTGGTCAACAGTAATCAGAAAGTGGACAACACCTTTAATGATGACAAAATTATGATGGGCAGACAACCAGGTTGTTGTTGTTTATTCTATGTAGAATGAAGATAAAGTGTTACCATACACCAGAAAGCAAATAACCCTACAGCATTTCTTACTGTCTGGATTTGGTACACATTGATACACTTTCTCCCTTTGTTTCCATTTCTATTCATAATATCGCCTGTGGCAGTGACTGAAATTCAAGTCTTGCCAAAATTTACTCATATGAAGTTAAATAAAAAGTGAGGCAGCTGCAAATGCTAGGATATTTCAGCAAGAGACGTATGGTACAAAAGCTATATGATTACAGTATTCCTTAATTAAAACCTAGTTCTAAATACTATCAATAGATAGATGGATGGATAGATAGATAGATAGATAGATAGATAGATAGATAGATAGATAGATAGATAGATCTATTATAGATTAATACATATGTATTAAATGTTGTACAAATAGTAAAATACCATATACTGCAATTTCTTAATATACACTATACTGCATTTTAATGGAGAGTCCTTCCACTGGTAGTACAAACAATCCAAGGAGTAAAGCAGAACATATTGGTAAATGTAACATTCCCCATGTCTACATTCTTATCAGCAGGTACAGTACATAACCCAAATTACAGAAATCCAGAAATTAAACCTACAGCTGCCTACAACGTCTGGTGTGCTCTTTACTCGCCCCCCCCCCACCCCCTGTGGTTTATAGAATTTCCTAATGTCTTGTGGAAGCAGTAAATAGGGTTACTTCTGCAAATGTTTTATAGAACAATCATTTTAAAGGTAATTTTTAGAGTTGAGCAAAGTTTTGATAAATTTGATTTGGCTGCTTTGCCTATGTGTGGTCCTTTGGTCCTTACCACCAGAGAGACTGACACTTCTTTCTATAGTGTGCAAGCACGGCCACCAATGCTGGATTGAAGGGTGGTCATAACCAGGTAAACAAGCAATATATAATGTGATGGAAAAATAAATGAAGCCAGCAAAGGAAGCAATATGGACAATCACAATACATTAGTAAGTGCCTTATATTAATTTTATCTACATGATGAATGCCACTTGCTGAAGTGAGATGATGGAGTGCACAAAAATGCAACATACATAATTGTAAGTTCTAAATAACTCCCACAATATCAGCGCCATGGACTGAGTTACAATAAGAAACTTATTTGAAATCACTGTACACCATGATATAATGTACAGTACACTGTCAGACTCGGAATCCATGCAAGGAGGCATTCTTCAGAAGCCTCGTGAAAATCTTAAAATTGGACCCTCTATTTCTGCCTAATTATTGATCTGCAGAAGACTTGTTTGATCCGGAGTTGACCTCATATATGGCAATACTTTGGATTTCTGTAATGGTAATATGGTATATTCTGTATACCTTTAGAACATAACTAGAACTTTTAAAACTGTAATTAATCCATCACCAGTTTTAAGGTGTCCTAATTAAGGGCAACATACGTAAACTAGTGACAGTTCATCTTAGTAAAATGCTGGATTACTTTCATTAATTGACCCAGCTGTTTTGCCAAAATCTTCTATTGAACAGCTCCAGCGCATTCCAATGAGTCCTCATATTGATGAGCCCTTGGCTCTCCCCGCCCACCTACTGCTGACTCTTATGGAAAAAAAACTGGCAATCAGAGGCAGGTGGGCGGGGAGAGCTTTGAGCTCATGAATATCAGGACTCATTGGCAAGTGATGGAGTTTTTAGAACCTAGCAGCATAAAATTGGCGACAGGCTGGAAATCTGCCCTGATCATGCTTTTCTGATATAGGTGCACAGTTTTTAATGTATCAGAGCTATCTATGGTTGGGTTCAGACACAGAACAAAAATATACTCTTCTGAGTCTTCCTTAAAAGTTTGCACAAAAGTTTGATACAGAATTTGCATGTACACTATTACAAATGTCTCAGATTTCATTATGGAGTTTCTGCTTTGCAATTGCTAAAAAGTCTAGAATCAGCTGATTTTTTATGCTATACAATACACATATGGATTTCAGTAAAACTTACTCACTTACACATTAATTTGTTGCAGAATTTGGATGTGGATTCTACAACCAAAATTGTACAATAAATTTGTGATGTATGAACCCTGGCTTCCAATGATCCATGCACCTTGGAATAAGCTTTATTCTATACAACTGGGAACCTCCAATGTATTTGCTGGATCTGCAGTGTCAACATCACTTTGTTCTGCTCTTTGTTCTCACCTAAAGAGCATATATACCGATACTCAACTGACAGCCTAGGGGGTCACATGTAACTCCTTAGTATTTTACCTGCAGTTCTGGACCTTAAAGGTAAGAAACATAGAAATCACCTCAGGCAAGCTCACTGATATGAGAATCACTGTTGTGTTGTGATGCTGCTTAGAAGAATGATGACTATTGTGAATCTTACAAAATTGTACTTTTACTATTTTTGTATGTGAGGTCATTTATTGTTTTTATTATTTAAAAAATAAACACAATTGCTTTTTTAATGTTGTTAATAATTTTTAATAATGCAATGCAATATTTACTGTAATTACAGTGGGGCACTGCAAAGGTTTAATTACTGCTAAAAGAGTTAATTCAAAGTTACGAAGTTATATATTGTGATTTATGAATGCAGCAGGTATGGGTAATATTGGTTTACTAGTCAGGTTGCCAGGGTGATGGTGATCCTACATGTGTTGATAGGTAAACCAAGTGGCAGCCACCTATATATGACACTCTACTAAATCAAGCAATTAAACAGCCCACGGGAAATGGGAGAGTGTAAGCTATACATAAAACTTAACATTTAATGTGAATCATAATAAAAGTGATCTATTAGAGACCATCAATAAAAATGCCAAGGGCATCAAAATAGTTCATCAGTTGACACCGTTGCTGCTTGGTAGATCTTGATAGAAACTACAAGGTCAGAAGAGGATAACAACATACGCGGCCACCTCTCTCGGGCTTGAAGGTATCCAGATTGCAGGGGTATAGCTGAGTGGACTATATTGATTAACGATGTGGGGGGCACGAGTCCCTAAAAAAATCCCTGAAATCTTGCCAGGGAGGGATCTATAGTGCCCCTACCTACCTATACAGAGCACTTGCCCCGCAAGGAGCGACCCCGTCCGGATACCTGACCCTATTATGGGCCCTAGCCCTAGGATATAAATATATACTCGTGCCCACCCCCGACGTGGCACGTTTCTGTCCAATCAAGACTTCCTCAGGGGAGTGAAATAGAAAGGCTTAAATACAAAGGAATAACTGCGCGATTCCCGGTCCTCCTGGTCAGTAAGGAGCGGAGCAGCAAAGCAGAGTGTACTCCGGTCAGGAGACACTCATCCAAAAGCCAACAGGAGCACGTTGGTCAGCCTGCACCTGATAAGAAGCTGGTCAGCAAAAGCTTTTGTATAGGTAGGTAGGGGCACTATAGATCCCTCCCTGGCAAGATTTCAGGGATTTTTTTAGGGACTCGTGCCCCCCACATCGTTAATCAATACAGTCCACTCAGCTATACCCCTGCAATCTGGATACCTTCAAGCCCGAGAGAGGTGGCCGCGTATGTTGTTATCCTCTTCTGACCTTGTAGTTTCTATCAAGATCTACCAAGCAGCAACGGTGTCAACTGATGAACTATTTTGATGCCCTTGGCATTTTTATTGATGGTCTCTAATAGATCACTTTTATTATGATTCACATTAAATGTTAAGTTTTATGTATAGCTTACACTCTCCCATTTCCCGTGGGCTGTTTAATTGCCAGGGTGATGGACCAACATCCACCCCCTGGCAAGTGAGTCTGGTCTAAGGAGATCTGTAAAAAGGACATGAGAGAGAGTCTCTTCAGACCAGACCTTAGGCTCAGAGAACCTTTATCTCTGAGGCTTCACCTGCCTAAGAAACAACTTTAACACCAGAGTACTCCTGAGAGAAGGAGACGAGGCATCTTAGAAGGTATTACACATAAAAATGCATGAGCCAGTCACCAGCCAGTATCTGTGTATGAGTGAAATACATGTGAGTGCATAGGGATACTGTAGGATCAAAGGATCAGGTTCTGAGCAATAATGTAGAAGGGGGCGAAAGAGGGGAGTGAAATTAAGGAACGTTGTAGGCCAGCCTTCATAGATGTGTTTTTAGGCAATCCGTGGATATAGGAAATTAACCTTAACCTTGTCTCAGGTACTACATTCCAGTTTCTATAAAACCCTCAGCCCATCTCTTCCCAACTGTGGAGGTAAGGAGTTATGTGGTGGTAGGTACACATGAACATTGCTGCTCTATACAGTGCAATACACAATATATAATTTACAATGATACAACATACAAGTCTAGTAAGTCTAGAAGCCTACACACATTTAATAGTACAGTCTGTGCAATTCTCCAATCATATTTTTCCAGTCATATGTGCTCCAGTGCATATACAGTTAAAAAAAAATCTATTGTGTAGTCCAGTCTTGCAGTCATGTGACATACAGATGCAGCAGGGTTAAAGGTCCCTTCACATAACCGTATGAACCTACATATTTTTCATACATTTTGGTAATATTATTTTTAATGTTCCATGTCAATATCTGCATTGCAAAAAAAAAACAAAAAACACATAAAATCGTTTAAAGCTTCAAACTGCGATTTAATCCTTCAGATGCCTTGGTAAATAACCACCACGGCTGTTGCAGATTGTTGCAAGATTGCAGGAATCATTTGATTGCTATGGCAGCTTATGACTCCCAGACCTGCCATAGTTAATTTCATATCAAGCCCCACCTCGGGCAATAGAAAACAGTAGTAGTAGTTTTTCCATAGACTGCAATGATAAAACATTCATTGTCACTGAAATTTTTTTCTAACAGAAAAAGCAGATAGCAGCACATGTCCTTTTATTTTTCTTAGAGATATGCTTTATAGCAGCCACTGTGATAGACACAATGGTCAGGAGGGGACCTCATTGACTTCTATGGGAGAGTTTTCTAGGCATGCTCTGTGACCTGTGCAGAGGTCAGGAGAGAATAGTTAAGCTTTGACATCACCTGCTGTGAATGGTGGATCTCGTGTTATCTATGTACCATATACAGTATAGAGCTGTTTCCTGTCATTGTAATCCTGCCTGTAGTGATAAAGAGATCACTGCAGTAAAGGGATCTGTACAGCCCAAGAAGTGGTGCCCATTTATATTCTTAGCAGCCTTTTTGAACTGGGTTTCTTTCCCACAAGGTCCTAAGATTGCACAGTCAGGACCTTGTGAAAAATACCAAAATGCAAGGCATAAGCGATCCAGAAACAGCAAGTAGCAAAAGGTCTAATGTGTCCTGTGAATTTTCGGGTCTTGGCTGCAAATTAATTTGGATGTTTGTCCGGGATCAGAATTAGTTTAGAGGTCTTAATTAATTATGGGGTTTGGTCTAGGATATTGATTGATTTTGGGATGTGGTCTGGAATCTGAATTAATTTAAGGGTCTAAAAAAATGAAAAACAAAAACTATTTTGGGATATTGTCTGGGGACTAACACATGTGATATAGGTGTTGCTTGTATGAGGTGGAGACTTTTTTCAGGAGTAACATGGCAGTGGGAGTCAGCAAAGCCAGAAGCAGACTGCATCCTGGTTAGTAACTGTACTCTGTACAACCAGCAGCTTCAGTGAAATTATTTTTTTATGTTGTCCTCCTACACCCCTACATAGCCGAAGAATACCCTCCCCTGACCCTCCACAGAACTCCTGTCAGGAGGTTGCATCTCCTCCAGAGGTGGACTAGCCATAGACCCCACAGGGAAATTTCCCAGTGGGCCAATGCCCAGTTGGCCAACCGGGCCCTCTTTGTGGCCGCTGTCCAGGTACATAATAATCTTATCCTCTCAGCGTTATTTAATTCTAGGACCATCAGACACTTATATACCTGGCCAGCAGCTATAGGGGCCCTCCTGAATTCAATGGTTTCACCATCCTCAGTATGGTGATAGGGCAGTATTGTATGATGTACTGTGGTATTTGATTTTGCTGTTGCGGTGTTTTGTGCTGCACTATGGCTACACCTACTAATGTTGACCCTGGTTACTTGTGTTGCACCACCTTTTGTCAGTTTGGACTCACCTACAACATTGGGCCACTTTTAAGCTTTTCCAGGCCCCCTTTAAGTTCCCAGTCTGCCCCTGATCTCCTGTCTGGCCTTATTCCTGTCCCTGCCTCTTTCCATTCTCCCAACCATTTCCTCATAGTGCCCTGACACCTATTCTGTCCCCCTTACACCCTTACAGAGGCCCTGCCCACCTACTGTTGCTGCCTTGTCCCCACATACTGGGCAGTCTCTACCAGATTGTGTCTCCCTCCTGACCCATTCCCAGCACTTATTTTGCAGACTCCTGAACTGTACGGGGTCTTGACCACTGCTTATATGGGAATAGGTGGTATAATATTAAGCAGTCTCTCTCTATGACACATCCTCGTTAAACGCATAAAGGAGTTTAGTGTAAAAGTAATCCACCGAACAAAATCTCTGCACATGTTTGCCATTCTGCTTTATCCGGTGTGTAAATGAACCTGTATCTGAAATTAGATTGCTTATTATCTGCAAAAATGTCATGTTCTTAATGAGAAGCTCTCTTTTCCTCAAGTTAGATGCAAAACATAATATCATAATCCCAGCTCCACAACCAACATGGTTCCTTTGGGCTTGCATTGGTAGCTCTTCACGGTATCAACTTGTAATTTTATCTTTGAGACCCTGATGTGGCTTGTTTATTACCAAGTTCATAGCATTTTGCCATAAACAACTTCAATATAGAACAGGTGTACAGCCTGATCCGAAACCTTTTCAATCCAGCAGCAACAATAACAATCCAGGAATGTTTCTCTTGTGTAGCAGCATATTTGTTCTGCGTAGGTTTCTTACAAAATGAGTCTATTTGTTAGATGAAGCCTCTACAAAAGCTTTTGCTCTTGATGTGATCAGACCTGATTTTGCCCTTAAATGTTCAAACTGTGAAATAAAACATATTAAAAGAGAACATCTCAACTGGAGATCTGTAAGTTGTGTATTTTAAAGCTGTGCCCATATGTGTGAGTGTTATAGAAAAAAAGAACAGTACACATTACAAATCCAATTTACAGACAAGGACTAACTCAAGGTCACAAAGAGCAAAGCAAACCTATACTATATATATATATATATATATATATATAATATATATATAATATATATATATATATATAGTATCTACTGTATCTCCAAGATCACAATTCTGCTCTACAAACACAGGTTATTCTCCATTGCAGCCTTTGGAGTATTAGAAAGCTCTGTCTTGTTCTTTTTTATGACTTTTAAAGGTGACAGTGACATTAGAAATCTTCAAGAGATGAAACACACGTCTGAACAATAGAAGAATCTGAAAATACCGAATTGTCAAAGCTAAGACATTTATATGCAAATGTTCTTTCTTTACAAACATTACACTAGAGGAACATTAATTATATCCTTGATGCATTGATAAATGACTATTCTTCTGCCTCTGCACTTACTCTTTTTTGTTAATAGAATTGTGGATCTTATTGAATATGAAAAACACCATTTTTTTCATAGTCGAAAATGCTTCATACTTCAAAACATGTGAAGATGCAGAGAGTAGAGATGAGCGAGTAGTGTTCGATTGAGTCGGTATTCGATCGAATACTACGCTATTCGGCATACTCGATTTCAATCGAGTATAACGGCGATGGCGCACTTAGAATTTGTTTCCCCTCCCACCTTCCCTGGCGCTCTTTTTCCACCAATCAACATGCAGGGGGGGTATGACAGGCCCGCGGAGCACGCTGGCAGCGCGAAAACAGCGTCTACATGGATTGGCTGGAAAAACCATGTGACCTCGAATATTAAAAACTCAGCTCTTCCTGCTCGTTCGCATATGCTGCGTGAACTTAGTCAGGGACAGAGGCTGGAGAAGGGACAGATAGGTTTTAGGCTGTTGGACAGGCAGGAGCGTGATTAAAAAGCCCTTATCAGGGCTACTATAGTGCAGTACAGTGATAGCTTTACTACAATATACAGTCTGCAGAGAACGGTTGCTGTATTCAGGGATAGCTGCTGGAGTAGGGACAGAGAGAGGCATTAGTGGTGTATTAGGTGCTTCTGCTACATACAAAACTATATTTGGCACTACTGTTCTGGCGTTCTTTTTGGCTGCAAA